>CM030834.1:7984167-8121667 GCA_018105865.1 Metaphire vulgaris
TTCGCCTGTTGTGTCTCGCTTTCTCGCTGACGTTGACAAACAGCGATGGTTCACGGTCTGTGCCGAAAATCCTATTTCGCAGCAATTGGTTTTGCAGGTCGACAAGTCGTTACCGCCTCTTGGGCTTTCTCTACCGTTACTAGAGGGCTCTCAATACCTATACGTTTCTCGGCGCACGATTTCACCCCTCCTCCCCTCCCTCCCCCCGTCTCATTTTCTCTTCGGATTTCGTCTGATGCCCGCGTTGGGCAGAGAAATAGAAATCTTGTGACATTAATATTTCGTTCGACAACTGACGAACTGGACTTAGTTTTAGAACTAAACCGTATTTTACGCTTGTTATGAACAAGGCCGACGAGAGGGGACAGAGGATACATTTTTACCAGGGCCCGGCGATCGCCGATAAACAAATGGCCTGCGCTGACCAGAACAAAGTTATTTCAATGTAAAAGATGTAAGTGACGACCTTTTTTGCTTGTCAAGATTTTGAAAAAGAGGCCCGGATATGATATATTATTATTAAAATAATATAAAATGTGAAATGGCACAAACAGTGGCAGTGCTGCAGTGAGTTCAGCAAAGATTAAAACTAGGCAGAAAAGTGTCCATACACTTTTTCGACGCGAGTCGTTTAGACTCGCAAACTCGTTCGCCACTGACACAACGTTTATAGATCCTATTAGCAAGAAGGTCAGCATGTACATTAGCCACTATCATAGGCGGGCGGCGATCTGCCACGAAACTTGGATGTGTCCTGAGTCCTGACCTCTCATCTTCAGTAACGTCGCTGGTAATCAGTTTCACAAAAAATCAGAAATATCACAAAAACCGGCCATATGCATTGAATGTAGGCCTAAACAGAATAACACGTGGAATGACCTTGCTTAAAGGCAAAACAGAGAATTTTCGTGATTATTAAACAACATTATTAAAAAGAATTCCCTTCTGCGCAGCGCGTATTAGGCCACAGATTCGCGGAAAGATTAAAGGAGAATTCCTGGTAACTAAGCTAATTATGCTCTTGGTCTCGCGGTTGGTTAAATCCGGCGACGGACTTCCTCTGACGTCAGCCGATATTTACGAAAACTTAATCAAATGTGATCACAGAAGAAAATGCATGCGTCGTTTTATTGGCACAATCATGTTCTGTGGAACAGGTAACGCATGGAAAAATTAATTACACTGCAGGTGGTCTATCTCAAATCTTTATAGTTTGCAGTTTTTACTTTTCGGTATATATATGCATGGGATATTTAGATTTTTCAGAGACACTGCCTTGTATGAGAGAGTCCAAAGGTGTTGGGAGGGGGAGAAAGCAACATTGACGTAGCCACGATATATATATATATATATATATATATATATATATATATATACGTCAGCCGATATTTACGAAAAACTTAATCAAATGTGATCACAGAAGAAAATGCATGCGGCGTTTTATTGGCACAATCATGTTCTGTGGAACAGGTAACGCATGGAAAAATTAATTACACTGCAGGTGGTCTATCTCAAATCTTTATAGTTTGTGTGTTTATATAGTTTCTTTAGCTTTATAATCATATAATTATATCACTTACATCTTTATATAGTTTCTTTAGCTTTATAGTTTCTGTGTTTATATATATATATATATATATATGTGTGTGTGTGTGTGTGTGTGTGTGTGTGTGTGTGTGTGTGTGTGTGTGTGTGTGTGTGTGTGTGTGTGTGTGTGTGTGTGTGCTATGCGGGTCGCCTCCCCTATTCTGCTCTAGATTGGTCGTAAGATTCGTGCAAAACGGATGAGGGGGGTGCAGAGGTATGAGGATTGCCGATATGTTATCACACAGACTGAAAATGTGCTCCAAACCAAAGGGTCTGACCCCTTGTGGGCGCTCGCGGCGTTTCCTGAGATGGCATTGGGTCACTCAGAATGACCTATTGACCCACGTGATCCAATGAACTCTTGACCCGTAACTCCATGTGATCCATTATATACCCATGGAGTATTGGTGACACATTTGACTCCGTGACCCGTTTCCATCTCTGGCTATGACAGAACGATCTCCAACGAATTCAGAATCGTGGATTGGCTGCAATGGACATAGCTATCAATCAATCAATCAATCAATCAATCAATCAATCAATCAATCAATCAATCAATCAATCAATCAATCAATCAATCAATCAATCAATCAATCAGCCAGTCAGTCAGTCAATCAATCAATCAATCAATCAATCAATTTCTATAGCGCCACTATTAAATGTCCATGGCAGAGATGTCCATGAGTCCAATTTTTAGAACCCAATCCGACCCAATCCATTAAATCTCCAACCAAACCCATGCCGATAATAGGTTTACTTGACCCAACCCAACTCAACCCACTGTAATACAATCTTCTTCTTTAGGTGCCTTGTTTTACAACGTTGGCGACCATGGACTTCCACTCCTCTCTGTCGTATGTCGCTTGTAGCAGTTCTACTTCCGATATTTTGTCTTTCACGTCGCATAGCAGGTTTTCGATGAACGTCAATCTTTGTATCCCTCTTGCTCTTTTCCCCATCACTTTAGTGACTTTACCTTTTGTGACTAAGTTTTCCAGGCCCTTTTTTCTCATTATATGCCCGAAGAATTCTAACCGCTTAACCGCCATTGTGCCGGAAAAATCCGGCGTACGGGGAAAATTGCTCACGCCATAGCGCCGGAATTTTCCGGCATTTTCCTATTGGCTCTTGGCAATCCCCGGCGTAAGGAATTATTAATCGTTGGCGTAAACAATAAAGAAGGTCGGCCTGTAGATAACTTTTGGGACAATTTTAGGCGTAATTTTGTTTGAAATGGGGGGGGGGAGACGAAACTTCTATTCCCAGCGTTTGCAGTGGAGGCAGCCAATGGTGAAATACCACATCTCTATCCCTTTTCTTAGCAGAAGGGTTAGGTTAGGTTATTAGTTTTATAGTATCTACAAACTTTCAGGCCAGTAATGAAATAAAAATTAAATTATAAAATTATAAAATTATTATTATATTATATTATATTATATTATATTATATTATATATATATTATATATAACATATATTATATATATTATTTATATATTATATATATATTATATATTATATATATTATATATATTATATTATATTATACAATATATTATATTGTATTATATTTTTATATATTATATTATATTATATATACTATATATATTATATATATAATTTATATATTATATATATATTATATATATATATCATATATATTATATATATTATATTATATTATACAATATATTATATTATATTTATATATATTATATTATATATATACTATATATATAATATATATATATGTTATATATATATTATATTATATATATTATATATATTATATATATTATATATATTATATATATTATATTATAATATGTTATAAAATTAAATTATAAAATTTCATGATATTTGCATGTATGTCAGGATTATTTTGGTCTCTGGTATGAAGCGGCTAATTGTAATACATTACAATTTCTTAAACCATGACTTATTTTCTGACCAACCCAACCCAACCCACAAGTAATATGGAAAAGTGTGACGCAACCCAACCCATCCCATGTGTTAACCCAACCCATGGACATCTCTGGCCCAGGGCTTCAGCCGATGGCGCACCAAATCTCTCTCTCTCTCTCTCTCTCTCTCTCTCTCTCTCTCTATATATATATATATATATATATATATATATATATATATATATATATTAGTGGCCCAAAAAACAAAAAAAGTTAAAAATTTGTTTCTCCACAAGGCTGCACATGTTCCACTTGATGCTAGTAATAGATATGCAAAATTTTATGATGATCTGACGATATTTAGAGGTAGCTACCAATTGCAACTTCTTGTTGTATGTATACGATAATCAGAAACGAGCAGTTTATTACTGTCTGCCGCACTGTATTAGTGTAATGCAAACCATTCAACTTACCTATAACAGATTGAAATCCAAAATAATTAAATGCAGTATCAGCCTTTCAATCAGTTTAATAGGTATATTAAATTAAGTAGGGTTAGCAAAGAGTCCAGCGTCTTTAGGGTAAACGTAAGAGAGTCTTAGCTTAAAAGTCTTAAGGATTTATTTTTGAGTAAGTGAGCATGACAGAGCTGCCTTTGTAGGAATTGGAAATAATTTCCTGTGTCTGCTGACCAGCTTCACCAGATATTGTTTTTGATCCTCGTTTATTGTAAGGGTATTGTTATATGACCGAATGAGAGCAATACCCCGTTCTGCGCAGTCATTGACAACTTTGAGAAGCTTCACGCTTTGTTTCATTTCCTGAAATATACTGTCTTCAGTCCACAAAGCAACTGGCTTGGATAAGAAAGACTGAGCTTTTTGCTGTCCGTCCTTGTCAAGCAAGTCGAACAGCTTCAAAGATCTGCTGGTAACATATTCTTCAAGAGGGGTAGAATAATTGAAAGTTTTTTCGTCCAGGCGCCTGAAGTTGTTCGAGTTTGATGGACGGGAGAAGTTGCTGGCCATTGCTGCCTTGGTTTCGTCGCTCACTTTATCATCAAATAAGGCAAGTGTGATAAGATGTTCAGAGAAATACCACAAGTGGCGAGAGAATGCCTTGATTGCAGCTACTCTAACGGTTGACACTGGGTAATGATGTAGAAGATCAAGCACCTTGAAGTCGTTGAATGGTGCACATTGTGCAAGAGGAGCTTCATGCCAGAAGCGAGCAAAGAGGATGGCAACGAAGACAGAAATGTTTGATAAGCCATTCTGCTCACGTGCCGTCAGATTTAACTGACCTTTGAATAAGAACATTTTCAGGGAATAGATGGCTTTCACCATCCACCTGGCTCTGTGCAATGCACCCGGTGCACGAAACCTGGGATGACCCTCCAATGAACCTCTAAGAAAAAAGATAGCTCAGTTCAACCAACTCACGGTAGTCTTTTCTTGGTGCTATACATTTCAGTGCTTCAGCGTAGAATGACAAAATTTCAGTTCGCTGTCTGTATATGTTATACCGTTAAACATGTTACTGTCGGGATTAGGAATCTGAAAATCTGGCTGGTTACGAGTAATACGTTATAATTGGCCACATCTTGCGAAACCTCTGGAAGAGTTTGATCTCAGATCCACAGGATGGTCCAAGAACTGCAGAAAACACGGCTGCCAGCATCACCTCGAACGGCTGATGACGGCATGCTATCCACGCCAGTTCTCTACCGATTGCTTTTTCAATGAGGGTGCAGGCACACAAACGCAGACCCGTGTTGGCTGCTGTTGTATCAAACATGAGTCCCTGCACCAGTTCTTCCAGTTTCCAGTCATTCAAGGAATGAATACAAGCTTGTGATTGTTCTTTGCCAGTTCCTCTGCTAATTTTAGGCACAGCAAGTAGTTGTTCTGTTTGCCCACTAGTCACCAAAATTGCTATACGATCAACAAGAACAAGCTCACCACCGCCAGTAATGTCAGGAAGTAGCTTCCCATCCCAATGGAGAATAAGTGGTAGTGGAGAGAAGAAGAGAATGCTTCACTTTCAGCTGTTGATGTCGCTGTACGTGTGGAAAATTATTAAAAAGAACCGAGAGGCAAACCCTTCAGAATCACCCGCCCAAATCAAATGAGTAATTAAACAGTCAGCAGTAAGAAGTTGCTTCTGGTAGCGACCTTCAAATATGCATCAATATGTACAAAAACCTGCCTGCACACTCTTTTTACATAGTGTAACAAGGGCAGCCTTGTGGAGAACCGAAAATTATACTTTTTTTCTTTCCCATAGTATCGTGGGCCACCCTAATATATATATATATATATATATATACTCTAAGTTGATAAAATGGGGATTCGCTGCACCAAATGGATGGTAGGCAAAATGAGTGAGAGATCTCACATACACTCATTGGAATAGACCAGGGTTTCCCAAACATTTTGGAACTACTACCCACTTCAGCGGTTTTGCAACGTGCCGCGACCCTGATGATGATGATGATGATGATGATGATGATGATGATGATGATGATGATGATGATGATGGACTGAGCCGTCGATACGACGGATCTCACCGCAGATGCACACGTTTGTGCAAGAGTAGTCCGATTCGTGATAAGCAAAAACGCCCACATATGTCACATTTGTATAGTCACCAGAAGCAGGTGATTTGGGCCTCTTTCGCCTCGCCCGTTTTTCTCGCAGAAGATCTATACGGTCCTTTTTCAAAGTTTTTCAACTCCAGTCTTGCATACTGAGCGCCATGATGTCCTATCCGCAGCCATTGTCTCGAAGTCTTTAGGGTTGAGTTTGCACAGCTTCATGGTGGCTTTCAGATTGTCCTTGTAACGCTTTCTCTGTTCCCCACATGTTCTTTTTCCATCTTCAAGCTGGCTATAGAATACCATTTTGGGAAGTCGGTGATCACCCATACGGGAAACATGACCTGACCAGCGTAGCGTTGACCCGATTAGGAAAGCCTCAATTCCAGAGATATGACAAATCTCTGTGACTTCTGTATCTGGGATTTTGTCTTCCCATTTGACATGGGCAAGTCGCCTGAGGCAGCGCATATGAAAGCTGTTCAGTTTGCGAATGTTGTGGCGATAGAGGACCCATGATTCACTGCCGTACAGTAATGTGTTGAGCACTGCTGCTTTGTAGACGGCGATTTTGGTGTCTATACTACTGTCTAGACGTATTCCATGGTCATTCGACACAGCTTTCGGGAGAGCATACCAAGCGCTGAGGCTGCTTTGGCTAAACGAACATTGATGTCAGTGTCGGACTTAGCATCATTTGACAAAAAGCTACCAAGGTAACAGAAGCTGTTCGCCATAGGAAGGGCTGTGCTACCAGCCATCACGAGAGGTGTTATATTGCTTAAGCCATTTGAAGGTTGATGCATGAGTTCCGTCTTCTTTATGATCACCGGCAGTCCGAAGCGGGTGGCAGCTTCACAGAATCTATCAAATAGTTGTTGGGTTTCCATTAGCGTATGGGCTAGCAATGCACAGTCATCTGCATATAAAAGACACTCCCGAGGCCACGCCCGTCTCAGGGTCGGTTGAAACGCGACCCTAATTAAAGCATGCAATAATACAGTAATATCAAAAACATGCATTAGGCCATCTGACGAACGTTACTTGAAAAGAATCTTCTTAGTCTTGAATAAATGGCAAAAACAAAGCTCATAGTCAATTCGAATGAAAATGTGGCAAATATATTAGGAAGAATTATTTATATTTTTGCCAAATGAGACAAAATGAGGAAAATAGATATTGAAATGTTTTGAAAATTGCTTTTTTAAACGTTGCCAGGAACATACCTTTGTTACGCGTCTTCAAAATCCTATGAGTTTGACAAATCACGTATCCGTCAGGTCCGGCATGTCTTGATGTACTGTTGTTATTGGAGTTTCAGAGCAAAATGATCGTAATACGTTTTCCTTGCGTTATTGCGAAATAAGATTAATTTTAAAAGTATTATAGGCCAGGATTTCTCAAGCTTTTGGGAACTGTGGGACTCACTTCTGCGGTTTTGTACCATGCCGTGACCCTACAAACTTATTGTCAACTAAAATTAGATAAAACACTAATACTTTTACTATAAACCGTGTATGGAGGATTGCAGGCATATAAATTTCTTAAAACCTAAGCCTACTTGAAACTTTCAAAGTTTGTGACATTGTGGTATTGGTTAGAAAATTACAATTTTGAATCTAATTTCGCGCTACCCAGCGAAATATAAATAATCATGACTGAGCCCTGCGACCAACTTTTAGATCGCGACCCACAGTTTGGAAGACATTGGTTATGCGTCCCCCGATCCGAGAGTCAAAATGAAGACGGCCAGGCGGTCGCGAGGAAACGGTTGGGAAATTCTGCTCTATGAACTGCTCTCATCGGGGCCACTAATGGACTAATCGCTTGTATTTTTCTAATTAACAAGTGCCCATCGCCGCTTCTGTGTACAGTCACCAATATAAAATGAACGATGCTCGCATTTCTATTGCCCAATTATGCGGTCATTTGGCTACAGCATGTATAGCAACGACAGTGTTTTTCACAGGCCTGATAGGGGATGAATTTCCCCCGAACTACAAAAATACCCCCCACCACCACCACCACCACAAAAAAGCCCAGCACTGACACACATGTTTGCATTGAACTGTGTCTCTTCCCTTCCAGTCAATTCAATTTGCCCCTCGAAGATAGAACACTGAATAAAGGGAATAGACATAATTAGGTATTTTAGTGTTGAATGTTATAGGCTACGCATATTATTTCAAGCAGTCAATCTTAGTTATGCATTAAGAAATGTATGATATCGCCTCATGCTAATGCTGTGAGATGTGCATTTTACTCGTTTCTTAATGACGTACGACAATTGTGTATTAATAACAATTGAAACGTTTCTGAAGCAATGTCGGAACGTTAAACCTAAACGTAACAGTATTTAATGAGGTTTGGGTCAACGTCGTCTGGGAAAGGCAGGTGCCTCTTCGCTTTCAGTTTCAGTTTCAGTTTCACTTTCGCTCTTAATAAAGACAGCTCTCTTTTGAGGTTTAAACTTCTTCTTTTGTAGTCTTTTTTCTTCACTCCTAGTTTTTCTACCACCCTCTTGAAATTCTTCAATCAGCACACTGTCCAAAATATTTTCCTCCGGTTCCCAGGAATTATATTTGCTGCTCCAACCTTTCCATTTCACCAGGTATTCGAATTTTCGTTTTCGCGTTCTGCGCTTCAGAATGCATTGCGCCTCGAAAACCTTCTCCCCAATCTCAGAGAGTTCCATTCGGGGCCCCAAAAATCCGACCAATTTGCTTGATTTCTGGCGAAAATGGTCGAGACTAATTCCGTGTTGTTGTAGCTGCTGCTGCTGCTGTTGCTGTAGCACCAGCTGTTGCTGTTGCTCCGGTTGTTGATGCTGCTCGCGTGATGAAATTAGCCTTGCTGAGCGTCTCCATTCGGTTGTCTCCGCTTCTTCCTTGAGTCCCATAGACTTCCGGTCTCGGTGACCTCGGAACACCGATTGATTTTTGACGGCCGATCTGTTCTGTATCATCTCCTGTGTAATCTTTCTAGAGCAATTCTGACTGTAATTGGTTTGGATTTTGAGGGCGACAGCTTCGTTGTCTGAACTCGACTGCGCTGCCGGTTTCGCTCTCTTAATAGCGCTACTGTTGTACGTGTAATTCTTTGTGTATTGTTCAATTCAATTATTCAAGCACAGTGATTGATGATTTGAACGTTTTTTGCAGCGTCTAAATCACAGTTTTGTTTTATTGGTATTTTTCTTGGCCTTCTTGTGAAAGTTACTTCGCCATAAGTCCACGGTTTGTCAAGACTGTTCGTCAATAGCCTGCTGTGCTACGACAGCTCAATCCAGTCTCCAGTCTCCACATTCAATGTCTCCACATTCAATGCAGAAAGCTTGGAGTAATTTCGATATCGCCAATTTAGCTCATTAGGCCTAACTACGATATCACAATGGGCGCACAGTAGGATAAAATGTGAGCAAATGGACCCCCTACAGTTACGTGAAAGCGCTTGAACACAAGTCACGGAGGTCTGTTTTAGCATTTGTGACAGAATAGGGGAAGTGAAACCACTCTCCTCTTCAGCAGCCTGATGGTTAAAAATAAAGTTGGATGCCCTTGTCTATTAGATTTTGTTTATGATTTCTTTTACACACCTGCACACACAGGTAGCAACATGACAGTCTTCTACGCATAAATAAAGGCTACGGTGAAGCTATCTATAACTGAAGTTGGTCTTAATATCCGTTATAAGGATTACGTTATTCGAACGTCCATATAACTGGCAAAAGTAAAACTGCACAAGAACCAAACATTCCGTTATCTTAACGACTAGGGGTTGAACTGTTCGAAGTCAGTCTCTGTCTCTCTGTCTCTCTGTCTCTGTCTCTCTGTCTCTGTCTCTCTGTCTCTCTGTCTCTCTGTCTCTCTGTCTCTGTCTCTCTCTGTCTCTCTGTCTCTCTGTCTCTGTCTCTCTGTCTCTGTCTCTCTCTGCCCTTGTCTCTGTCTCTGTCTCTGTATCTCTCTCTATCTCTCTCCACCCCTCTCTCGCTATTTCACGCTTCTTTCTCTCCATCACTATCTCGCTCTTTCTCTTTCTCTTTCTCTTTCTCTCTTTCTCTCTCTCTCTCTCTCGCTCTTTTTCTTTCTCTTTCTGTCTCTCTCCCCTCTATCTCCCTCTCTCTCCTGACACAGTGCAAAGCTAAGCTTCCTGAAATCATTCTTCCAAAACGAGGCAATAATACAGTGTATGTCTGGAGAAAGTTATGATCTGAGAGAAATAGGAAGTTCGTCAAAAGCCGTTGTTTCTAAGCACGGTCAATCAGAAAATCCCAAAACACAAGATGACTGTTTCTTTCGCAGATCGATCGAAACTCAAGTTCGACGGACTAAATGCGCACAATAAATCTGAAATGCCTTTGGCTGCAGTGCCTGGGCTTTAACTGACTTGCTCTATCTCTCTCTCTCTCTCTCTCTCTCTCTCTCTCTCTCTCTCTCTCTCTCTCTCTCTCCGGCGTTTTCATTTGCCGTAGTGCATAAAAGTATTAGACTTATAATCGAAGAATTCTGCGGAAAACGTGAAACGTCGGCGCCCGGCGATTCTTCCGCATGCCTGCTGACAGCAGTTTCCAGTGTGATCTTTGTGTTCGCAGAGAAACGGAACGTCGTAAAGAACAGCGCCGAAGACAGATTTATGCACTGTTCGCTTTGTCACGTCTTCCGCGTCCACGAGTCCACTTTATATTTTCTGACGACGACGTCGACGACGACGACGACGACGACGACGACGTGTGATCGGGTATTTCGTGAGAATGCGATTCATAAAACTTTCAAAGCTAAGATGCCCATTCCATGGAACCAAGAAACGCTGATCAGCTGATCAAGCAGAATCCGAAACAACTTCTGAAAGTGTATATATATATATATGTGTGTGTAAATATATGCATATATAATTATATATGTGTATATATAAGTGTGTATATGAACATATGCATTTATATGTATATATGTATATATAGGTATATATGTATATATGTCTATATATGTCTATATATGCATATATATAGTCTATATATGTAATTATGTATATATATGTATATATGTATATATGTATATACGTATATATGTATATACGTATATATGTATATATGTATATATGTATATATGTATATATGTATATATGTATATATACATATATATATGTGTGTGTGTGTCTGTGTGTCTGCGTGTCTGTCTGTGTGTCTGTGTGTCTGTGTGTGTGTGTGTTCTGCTGCCAAATGCACTTTCATTGTGATGTATTTGTTGCGTGTTTTGATTATTATGTTTATCGAACCGGTGCTTAATCAGAACTGCAAGAAAGAGAAAGAACGTTCTAAGCGTTCGCTGTTATTTGTTCCCGCGTCACACGCCGGAGGTAAACTGTGTTTGCGTGCTGCAGTTAGGTCCTGCAATATCTTCGTCAGTCGCCGTAAATGAGCATCATAAATAATCTCCTTTTGGCTTCCAACGGTGCCACTCTTTAACGGCGCCACTCTTTGCCTTCGCTGTGGCCTGACCGTTAAAGCACGGCGAATGACTGGCCGAAGCGAAATCAGGACCTATGATGTCAATTCTTAATGCGTGACTTAATTAGCAAACAGTATTCGCCCGCTTCCGCTAATTCTTCACAATTCCCGCTTAGACGCAAGCAATATATGCATTGTCAACCACACGAAGATTCCGTTTTTGAATATGATGTCATTACGCCTGTGGCGGCCTCACCACCTCCCTCGTGGAAGGTTCCGTATTAATCCCGGTATGAATTTTACGCTTGCCACGAAGGCACGAACAAAGCCGCCTCTAAGTTTCATAAGCCGATCTGATCGTCGGCTTATGAACGTCAACGTTGGCTGACGTAAACAAGGGATAATTATATGGCGCCGTATAACAACCGGTCGTCGACAGTTGCACGGCGAGTGGACCGGACGCAATATCCGTCGTTTATTGTTTGAGCAATTTCTTGTCTTGAAAATAAATCGCTCGAATTCCGAGCTGTTGTGCGATTAAAGAGCTTATCGCTTGCCACTGGTGGTGGTGGTGGTGGGGGAGGGGGTTCAGAGTCGAGCCTTTCGAGACCAACGGATCGAAACCGGAAACTTATTTGATTTTCATCGCTTATAAATATCATCGGTATCGCTGGTCAACAAGGGTTTTGTTTCCATTGCAATTTCTGGTGTAGCGGATGAATTTCGTCATGCTGATCAGAGGAATAATGTTGAAAATTTTATCATGTAAGGTTTTTGATAAATAGTCGATTTTAAAATTTAAAAAATTCAAATCGAGGTTTTTCGACAGCTATGGATATTCGGGCTAGCTGCGTGGTTATGATCTTGTTAGGCAAGAGTCTCATGTTACAGCCATAAGTGACTACAAACGAAAATCTGCGGCAAAACATTTCTAATTTTCTCGTGTGTTGTTATTCTTGCCAATATCCTTCTGTAGGATTATGTCGCCAAAGACGTTACAATGCCTTATGCTAAATTGTCGATTTCTTAAAAACCTTACTTGAAACAGCGATTCTAGTTACATGGGCGTATTTATGTTCAGCAACTAAAAAATCTATTAGCTTTACCAGAATTTGTAGAGGAAACAATATCTTGCAAAGAATTTTTTGACCAGTGTAACCAGAACTGATGAATTTGTATGTAATCGTTGGATATCAGCGATTGAACTAAAGTGTACAGAAGGCCTACCACGTTCATGATTATGAATAAGGACATTGCTCCACATGTAACGATCTTCAAACGATGATGTCAATTCATTCAATTCATCATTTCAGTCATTCATAAATCCATTCATTCGTCCAGCAGACTCCAGGCCTTGGGGGGATTGAGGCTTTCGGGGGATCGACTTAGTTGGAAAGGAAAAGACACAATTCAATGAAAAATTTGTGTAAGTGCTGGGATTTTGAGGGAGAATTTTGAGGTTTTGGAGGAAAATCTCCCCTACTAACAGGCCTGGATAAAACACTGTTCATCCAGTCTTTACTTCATCCTTTCATCTATTCGTCTATCCATCCATTCATCCATTCATTCACCAATTTATTGATTGATTGCTGTTTTGATTGACTCATTGATTGGTCCACAGCAATCGTCGACTGAATGTGAGATTAAAAATGATGAAGTCGGAGATGATCGAGCAGTCTCAAGTCGGTCTTCTTCTGACTTCGTTGATGAGGCGCTTGTTTTTCTCGACCGTTGACGTGTCGTCGGCGAATTCCGGTCGCAACCAAAAAGAGACAGAAATACGACCGGAAACGGAACTACACGGTTCTTCCCTTTTTCACGTCTTCGTCTCGACACCGCGTATACGCATGCGTGCCGACGATTCATCACGCAACACTCAACCTCTGGTGCCGAAGAGGGCGGATGGGTGGGGTGGATGGGGTGGGGGGTTGGGGGGCTATCTACGAGATAATTTAAAAGATTTGAGCACGGGGCGGTGGGGTGAAACGCACGCTTTAACGTCCCGGTGTCTCTTGCAGGCGTCGTGGTGTCGATGGCACGTGGCGTTGCCTGCCTCTTGCGTGTGCTTCCAAGCGTGCGAGCGATCACAGGGCTCTTACAGCAGATGCCCAGTGCCAGACATTTTACAGCCTCTGACAATGGCAAATCGCACGCAACGCTTCGTCGTCGTCGTCGTCGTCGTATGAGCAGCGTCGTCTTATGATGGTAGACCGATGACCGTTGTTTGCAGCGACCGACCGACCGACCGACCGACGGACGGCGGAGTTTCAATTTTCCTGGACCGACGCTTGCAATGGCTGCCGACGATTTCTCGCCCTCGGTCGCTTCTTTACGACCGCGGCGCCGGTCGAGCGAGCAGGCAGCGGTCGAGTGCGATGTCGTTGGCCGTGTCATCGGTCGGCGGTCAGTGTGTTTGTGTGTGTATTATCTTCTAATCGATTTCGACTGAAATGAATCGTGACGGGGCAACAATATCACGTTCGTCGCACGGCGGAGAATTTCTAGTTGCACAGAAGTGAGTTTTTCTCATTCGATTGCGATGACCACGGACGTAGGAGAGGCGTTCCCCCGTGCATTAGCCTCGCCACGGGGGTGGGGGAGGGGCAAATGGGGGCAATTGCCCGCAACCTGCCCCAGACCACCTAGCAGATTATCGCAAATCCGGTGAAAAAGTATTTTGTGGAGGGGGGGGTGGGTAAAGAATCTGACACGCCAGCCTTCTTTTGCCCCCAACCAAAAATTCCTGGCGACGCCACTGCCCCGTGGATTTGTTATTTTGGCGAAGGGAACACTAGGTGCACCATAGACACAAATGGCGTCTGCTAGTCAGCCAAAGTGCTAGATTTTCGATTTTTAAAGAATTCGGACAAGCGCTAAGATAACCGCAAAATTTTTAAAATAGAATCAAAAAATTTTAGTAAAAAAGGAATAGCTACTTCTAAGCAAATCCGCTGTTGTGAAAGTCTTATTTTCATCATTGTACGGACGTCCAATTTTTAAAATTTTGCAAACATATGCAAACGACCGTAGCAGTGGCGGTTCCAGGAATTGTTGGAGGGAGGGAGGGATTAAAAAATTATAGGAAGTTGGCGGAGGATGCAAATTTTAAAAAGAAATAAATGAGAGAAAAACAGTAATTCTTCTTAGTGCTTTGCCCACTAAATGTTAATAAACCTTGCCGGAAAAGGATGACAAGCAAAAAAACGTCATCCGCAGTATTTTTTAGTAGATTTTTCTAAATTTACCGCAAAGATGGGTTGACGGGCAAAAAAGGTCATCGCGCATCCGCGGTATGAATACTGAATGTAAAAATTAAAAAAACTCCGGTGGGAGATGCATCCCCAGTAATTAATCAACATGGTGGAACCGCCACTGGACCGAAGCGTCTTGAGATGGAGTACCAAGTACCAACATCTGCACCAGCATCTACCGCCTCCTCTGACTGCGCAGTGACGTGCTTTGCAGTGACAGGATCGATAGACTTGGATCAACCGACTCCGTATATGGCTTTGCAATCGTTCTTACAAAGTTCCGAAGACTCCAATCTAATAGCCAGTCAATCATTTTTCTCCAGACCTCCAGTCTGCATCGATTCTAGACTTACGTTGTTCGTAAAGACCGTTGTAAAATCGGTCGTCGACTGCTATTTCTGTAGATATAAGACTTATGTTTATAGTCCTTCGTAATGTATAAGAATTATTATTAATTGACGCATAGCTGTTGCAGAGAAGTCCGTTGATTGAGCCGTTGATCGAAATATCTTCATTTGGTGTAGCATTCGACCTATGAGGTAGGTAAAGGTAGGTAGAGGTAGGTCCCGTACGTTGGGTTCCAACTTCCAGTTCCAGCGCTTATCTCCGGTCTTCGTAGGTGTAGCGTCGTAGGTGGTATAAGCCATTAATCTGGGGTAGGTTGCCATTACTTTCCCCAGACCCACGTTTTACCTCGCAGATTAACGTTACTCCTCAGTTTACCACCGCCCTCTAGCAAGTAAGGCTGAGTCGACCTTAGGGATCCTGTGGGGATCGAAACCGCGACGTTCTGCTCCATCGTCCAACGCTGTTACCACTCTGCTAACTTCCCGCCCCGACCTATGAGCACTGATGTTTAATTTTAATGATTGTGCGCTTTCTTCTTGTTCTTGTTCTTGTTCTTCTTGTTCTTGTTCTTCTTGTTCTTCTTCTTCTTCTCCTTCCCCTTCCCTATTTCTTCTTCTTTTCTTCTTTTTTTCTTCTTCTTCGTTGCAGTCGTTAGAAGTACTCGAGTGTCTCGCTGTTATTAATGCTCTGTCGCTTAAGAGCTTTAGCGTTTCGCCCGCTGCTTTCCAGTTTCGAATTCTTTTTCACGTTCTTTCAGTCGAATCCTTATTAAGTCTACTTAATAGAGGCGCCTTAGAATCCGCTCTTACACGTAAGCACAATTATTTTATCGCTTAGACGGACACGCGCGTAGGCGAAATGCGTGCTTGGAGTCAATTTGTATACCAGATATTCTAAATCACGATGTCTGGTCTGTCGCCTGTTGTCGCTGTAGTCATTGGCGTTGTCGCCGTAGCAGTTGTCGCAGTTGTCGCAGTTGTTGGGAGCAGCATCAGTTCACAGGAGAATTCCATTGCTTCATACGGTTTACTTAATAGGTAAAGGTAAAGGTTACACTCCACGGCAACGGCTGAATGAGGGCGCATTGCCAACCCTTCCTCGCCGCCTTTCGCCGCCTTTCGGTTTACTTAATAACAGAAGTTAAATAATGAGAAGAATAATTTCGATTGAACTTGCGCTCTCTTCCTTTAGATATTGTTGAACCGAAACTTAGTTAATTTCAGAATTTCCAACCTAAACTATTCATGAATATGGAACCGTCCTTACATTTCATTGAATCGGGTTTTATTCCAGGCTAAGTTGTCTTAATTGTTAGTGCACTAACCGCTGCAAGCCGCAAGGCAAAGGTATTTGCGCCACAAATTGCTTTTATAGGGAACTGAAAAGTGGCGTTATACTAATGGTTACAGAGAATCAGCTTAGATCAATAGGCTTGCTGTATGCGTGTTCTTCTAAAAGTATTGACTTCACTTGACGACAGTCAGAGCAGCTGCAAATTGAATATAGGATTGCGACCATTTTGTTCGCTCGATCGGGCTGGAGGAATTTCTTCTATCTCGTTTCATTTCCCAGGACCATTCGATTTACAGATGGCCGTATTTAGAAATTCATCGGCCAGCAGTCTGGTAATGGAACGCTGTCAACTGCGACCTAGATCCACAAATTCTCACACAGAACGCGGTATTAATAAGACCTGCAGACGAGTTTCATGCTGTTTTTATTTTGTTCAGGCGAATGGCTTGTGTTTGAAGCGCTTTCACGGGGAAAATTTCCTGTTTCAAAAGGACTCCATTGTAAAATGCTAATGTAATACTGTAAATAATAATAATAATAATAATAATAATAATAATAATAATAATAATAATGTGATTTTAAGTGGTTTAGGAGGCCAAGTAAGCCTGTTTGAAAACCACGGATGTAACCATCTGCATTCAATAACCTAAATGCTGTATGCAGATTATGTTTCAATCAGGTTTGAAATGAATGTGGTCGGAAAGAAATACTCTAAATTACAAACGTTTAGACGAGCAATCGATGCCAAAGGAAAGGTTCATTACAAGGAGTTTCTTATAAGACTTTCTATATATTGCTATTAGATTTTTAAAATAATGTGCTTGCTTTTCCATAAGAATTAATAACAGGACTAACTATAGAGTGGCGAAACCGAATGGACCTGCCATTATTCGTACTAACATCGAATCTCCATCGCCTGATTTGGTCTTCGCGATTTTCAAGCAATCTTTTCCTTTGAATTGGAAACTTGAGCGGCGTGAAAGCGTCTCTCTCTCTCTCTCTCCGCCGGCGTTCCGATCCGCTTTTTCTCTGCCCCTCTCCACCCCACCCACTCTTCTTCTCTTCGTTCGATTCGTATTCAAGATAGTACATCAGTAAGGATTTAGCGGTTTCTAGCTCTGTTCGATTCCCCGGTGCTTTGGTGGATTTAGTGACGGAACGAGGTGCATTGGTCGTATTTACGGTATATGACGACGAGCTCTCTACGATCGCCCCTCATCCCCACCCCACCCCCTTCCACCCTCACGCTATGTCGTGTCCTCTCTCTCTCTTTATATCTCTCTCTGTCTGTCTCTCTGTCTCTCTCTCTCTCTCCCTCTCGGTCTGGTGAGCTCGAGCCGTCGTACGGTGACGTAGCGATTTAAACGTTACGCAAACTACAAATAATCATTTTCCTGGGGCGGCAAGTGACCGCCGCCGCGTTGGCGTGTCGTCGTACAAAGGCATATATCTGCAAAGCACCTCACGGCCGCCCCAATCCGTCTTCGTCAGACTCCTTAGTGCGTCTTCCTCCTTGACGCATTCAAAATGACGTTGTATTTTCAGAACTTTCGACCGGGGAATCTACTGAAAGACACTGCACCCGATGTGATATAAAGCGGATAGAACACAGCGTATACTATATATATATATATATATAATATATATATGTAATATATATAAATATATATATATATATTAGAGGCCTATGTATATAGACCTACACTGTACCTACAATGCATATATACGTATAGGCTACTATTATACATATACATACAGAATATTTATATATAGAGGCCTACACTGTATATATATACATAATACAAATACGTGCAGAAAAATTTGCTGCGATGAAACTATGCCTTGGTCGAATATAAATCCGGACGAGACGTGAGTAATGTGAGTATAAAGATGAGCAGTGGCTACATAAACACTCACAGAACCACAGAACTCCCAAACGTATTTAGATTCATAGTAGGCGTTGCATGGCAAAATGGAAACATCAATTGCACCTTCTGCATGGGCTGCATGGGCTGCGTGGAGTGGGTGTGAAGAGTGGTTTCTGGCTCTAACAGCATCTGACGACGTCTAATGGAAATCGTTTGTAGCCTGAATGTCTGGAACTTCTTTGGGTGACAAGCAGAAAAGTTTGTCAGCATTTTCAGCGACAAAAGCGACAAACACGACGGACGCCCACCAAGAAAAGTTCTGGCTACGCCCCAGCGGCGACTAAAAACGACTGCGTGCATTGAAAAGAGTTTGTGCGAGGACAGATGCAACGAACCGGGACAAAGAGGCAAACGGAATGGAAAAACTGACGATGATATATTATAAGTGGAAAGGTGAGAGAGAGAGGATTTTTTGACGACAGAAAATTTTGACATCTCGACAGGATATGTGCATTCAATATGCATGAACTTCTGGACGGTCATTCCGTCAATATGAAAAACTGCATACACGCATCTGCACACACACAAACACACACATGCACACACACAGGGTGCGATTTGTAACCCGGAGCAGAGGGGGGCATTAGGGGAACATGACGAGCAGTGGGGAGGAGGGACACGACGAGCAGTGGGGATATGGGAAACGCATGGTTTAATGCACAGTACTTTGCTCTAACTTTTAATATTATTTGTATAAATTGTCACACCATTTATTTAAACCATACATGTAATACTGGGGACAGAACGACTCGGCGACGTCGATTCGGCACCGAACGATTCGGCGCTGAACGACTCGACGACGAACGATTCGGCACCCGATCAAGTCGACGACGAACGACTCGGCGAGATAGTCAATAAAGTTTATGGTGTTAGGAGAGTTGAAAGGCGTTGGGGCGGAGAGGGGAGGGGTTAGTACAGGGGCGCCCATCTCCCTGGTGACTGGAAGCAGCGTCTGCTACTGTAACGTGATACCAAAACTCAGAGGGTAATTTCCTCCCTCTAACTTTTTTAGGAAGCATTTGTTTCCTTTCCCCCCCATCTGTGGGCGCCCCATGGGTTAGCAGATCTTTGAAATCATATTTCTTGAATATTTTCTACAAACGATTGGTGCCAACTTCTGTTAACCTCCCTCCGCTGTCAACAACTGTCAAACCTTTCTCCCCTCTGTTTTGTTCATGTTATTACTGGACAGCCTCTGGTCTAATCAACTTGGAATTGACCAGACATAAATTTCTTCATTGATTTAAATAAAGCGTCATATGAGTGTATATTGTTGAACTTAATATTTTCAACACATTGCATAACTCGTTGAAATATATCTGACAGTTGTATAAATTTCATATAAATTTCAGGAGTTTTTAAAAAAGATAATAAAAGTTTTAATTTGGGTTAATAGTCGAGCCACGCCAGCGCAATGTTTGCTAAGAGGTGCAGGATCCATGATGATTGACAACTGCTTCGCTGTTTCATTGTATTGATAGAGTTATTAATCTATATAGCCTTATACAACTTACATAGATTTCTACTCATCTAATCCCCCCATCAACCACCCCAACCGTCGCCTCTTCCCTTCTCACACACGAATCTCTCATTCTCCCTACAGCACCTTCGCCCTCCCATCCTTTCCAACCTATAATTATTGACTCTCTCGCCGAGTCGTTCGTCGCCGACTTGATCGGGTGCCGAATCGTTCGTCGCCGAGTCGACGTCGCCGAATCGTTCGTCGCCGAGTCGTTCGTCGCCGAGTCGTAGCGTACCCTCAATTACAGTAGTGCAACTGCAAGTAGTTGCAACAATTGAAAATCTGCAACTAAATTCAAGCTAGTATCATTGAGCACTAATACAGAGTTGCCATGGCAGGAATTGACATAGATGTCTCGTGTCAGTTGGTGCATCTGAGGCAGCATGTTGCCCATCGCATGCCCAAGATATGAAAGTGTATGAACACTGAGTTGATTTCATAACTAGTGTATCATTTATATTCGTGCACGAGAAGCCCCACTCACATTCAGCTGACGAGATAGGCAGAATTTGAATTCTACTGAGTACTGAAGCAAGCACATTGCCGATTACTTTCACATTATTCTTCTTGTACTGTCGGGACTGATCCAAGGCCATGGTTTAATTTAGGCCGTTTCCGGGGGAGGGCGGGAAATTGCTCTTCCCTAGAAATTTCAAATTCTCCCCGGAAATTTTGGCATACTACATTAACTAACAGCAGCCCACTGGGCCACTAGCTGACTTTCCCCCGGCCTTGTCAGTTTTCCCCCGGAGTCTAGAGTCTAGATTAAGGCTAGTGACGGATCTACTTTGCACAGTTCTGCTAGGTAAACTATTGCTCTGTCATCAAATAATGATCTGTCAATTTTATTGTCTGGCCATGATGAAGTATAGGTCTACGTTCGTAAATGGTTTAATCAGCAACATGGGTAGATTTTTTCAAAGATTAAGATAAATCTGTCCCCAGTTACCACCGGACATCACGTTTCATTCTTTTACTCATGCTCAGCGCCGGAAATTTTTCCTACCTCTGCTGACGGTGAATGCATTTTCCTGTCACAGTCACAGTGAGGGGAAAGATTGACTTCACTGGCTGATATGTCAGTAGCCACCTTAGTGGGGGAGGGATGTACTTGGGCAGTGGGGGGAATTCCCCCCTTCTACATGCAAATCGCGCCCTGCACACACTTACAGTGTATATATATAATGTTTGTTACTCCTGACACTTTTTCATAAGTCCTTCGGGAACTAGTTCTCTTTAGGACAAGCAAATATATGTATATATATATATATACCGATATATAAATATAATAGTGTGTGTTTTTGTGTGTGTGTGTGTATGTGTATACCGATTGGCAAATATAATAGCCATGTTTTTATACGCGTATTTTCTACATGTTTTATGTATACAGTATGTGTTATATATATGTACCATATACTCAGACCTAAACGCAGGCGTCTATTCAATCTATCATTGCTCGTCGTCATCGTCTGAATGTACAGTATTGTGTGGTTGTCAGACGTCTTTGGGGAGCGCGAATATGTCGTTTGGTTGTCATTTAGCTTCTTCGAAGCCCTGTCAAACGCCGTTTTCCATCAAATCATGCATGCCGATGTCTGGCAATCCAACAACGGCTTCTCTTTGCGTCTCGTCTGCGTTCGTCTCAGCCAATCGATCGAATATTAGTCGACTGAACTCTTTTCATTTTAATTCAGAATATTTTTCGAGTTTCTCTGACTGTTGGAGAATGGAGATCAATGAGTTTTCTCGGATATCTTCTGATATTATTTTGTTCCATTTCGAGTGGAATATAAAGCCATAAGTAGCCTATATGGCTAGTATTTCATAACGCGCGTGTGTGTGTGTGTGTCTCGTTAATTAATGCATCTGTCCATTGTTACGTGAAGAGTGCATATAAGAGGATTGTTTGTGTATATTCGACCACAGTTAAGCAAATATGTTGACCTTCCATTCTCGAAACATAGAATCTTGACGGGAAAGTTCGTCCCACAAAATTTCCCTTGAATTTTCTTCTTCTAGACATCCTCGACAGCCCTGGATGGAATTGGATTATACGGGATTATTAAATTCCATTTGGGACTGTCCATAAATGACGTCGCGCACTTAGGGAAGGAGGTTCAAACATTTGTGACGATGTGAGAAGACGGGGAGGGGGTTTCCAGAAATGTAACGTCACATAATACTAAATATTGTTATTAATAAGGCAATGCTATGTTACCGCAAAGTTGAACGTATTTTACACTGATAATTATAATTAATTCATTTCTTTAAAACAATCTGAAAAAGTTTCCGAATATCGCTTCAACTATGATAATTATAATGAGTATTTTCAAACGAATTTGTTGCATTACCCACTTCATTCAAGAAATAAGTGCATTGAAACATTAATTTTTGCATTAGAAAGAGGGGGTTAACGCGTTGTGACGTCATTTTTAGGGGGTTGACATTTTGTGACGACTTGTGACGAGGGGAGGGGGTCAAAAACTGCCAAAATCGCGTGACGTCATTTATGGACGGTCCCTTTATAATTATAATCTCTTGTATATTATACGTCTATGACTGGCTGTTTATATCCCGATATCTTTCTTGCCCAAAACCTATGCAATGTACGTCTTGTATGTTGCTGTGTTTATGCGGCTCTAGTATATTGATGCAGGCCCGTCTTATACCTGTGTGAGGTCCCGGGCACCTGACGGCCTTCGGGGCCCCAGATGTGAAGATCAAATGTTGACTGGCAAAAAAGGTCATCTCCAAACGTTTTTTTGATGTTAAACGTTTTTGAATGTTAGCAAGCAAAAAGATCAATCTCTAAACGTTTTTTTGATTTTTCAATGTTCGCACGTTTTTCAAGCAAAAAGTTTGTGCTCGGCGCGGGGCCCCTAAGATGCGCGAGGCCCCGGGCACTGCGCCAGATTTTTAACACTGTAAGACGGGCCTGTATTGATGTATATACACTGTATCAAAGGGCCGTCCATAAATGACGTCACGCGATTTTGGCAGTTTTTGCGTGTCGTCATTTATGACGTCACAGCGCATTAACCTCCGTCATCTTGTCAATTCCAATGTCAAAATTAAAATTTGAAAAAATGTTTTATAATTATTATAGTTGAAACGATATTCAGACATTTTTCAGATTTTTTTAAACGAACGTATAGTGCGTGGCTATAAAACATTTCAACTTTGCAATGCATAACATTAAAGATTATCATTTTAGTATTACGTGACGTCACATTTCTAGAAACTTTCCGTCGTCACACATCGGGGCCGTTGGTTGAAACTCACTAATCATGACGTCATTTATGGACAGCACCTAAGGAACCAATTTGTGTAGTGAAAATTTGCAAAAAGATGTTTTACAGCAATAACTGCGCACAATAAAGTTCAGACCTTAAACGAACGAGTGCGTGGCTATGCATGTCCCACGCAATGCTGTTAAAGACTGTCATTTGAAGTAGAGTTCTAATCGATCACAGTTGTGTTGGAATACAGAAGCAAATGAAGAATTATTTTGATGCAATAGAAAATAAAAGCGCGCAGACGATGGACCGTGGAGATAATCCCCGAAGCTTCGTTTCCGAGCGTGACGATCAGACGTGACACCGTTACCGTCACCGTCACCATCTTCACAAATCGTCACTGTCAATAATATCATCGTCGTTGTCGTCGTCGTCGTCTTTGAATCTGCGTTTTCCGGCGTTCCGGAAAATCTGAAGACTGGTATTTTTTGCAACATTAAATTCATAAATAGAGATTTTAGTACTGATGTAGTTCTACATTTTCTATGTATGAATTTAACGCTGTATTGATTATAATCGTTAACAGGTTCAGCTGATTACTTTATGGAAGAATTTCGGTTTTCTTTCGTGCTTTCGCTTGGCGATGTTGTAGTTCCCACGTCGAAATTGATGGCATCAGCATTTTCTACGATCCTTAGGAATATTTATGGGATTTTCTATCGTTGACACTCAGTCTCTGAACGGAACAGTTTCTGATGGCTGCTCTGCTGTAAGACCAGGAAAAGAGGGGGTAGGAGGGGGGCGGACGAGTATCACGAGGAGAACAGCCCGCGAAGGCCCCGGGCGTGGCAGGACGGGCGACCGACGGAGCTCTTCCCCGTTAACGACTTTTGCTGTGCGGCGTCTCCGGGTGCCTCTGTCTGGGAGAAGACTCGCCGCTCTGAGTTATTACCCTGCGAAATAGCGTAGACAAATTTCATTAGACGCTTCTAATTCGCGTGAAAAACTGTGAAAACGCGACCAGCGATGACGACGACGGCGGCGGCGGCGGCGGCGACGCTCTCCGTCCGCTGGAGGCAGATTCTGCGGCGCGTTACCCAGCGGCGATAGGTGGTTGCGTGCTACAGAAACAGACAGACAGACAGACATACAGACAGTCAGACAGACAGAACAGAGAAACACAGAGACACGGGCAGAGAGATACAGAAATAGACAGACAGACAGGCAGAACGGAGAAAGACAGAGGCAGAGAGTGAGACAGAGAGTGACAGAGACAGAGACACAGACAGGGACAGCGATAGAGACAGAGATCGACAGAGTCAGACAGGCAGGTAGAGACAGATAGACATATGCAACTACAGAACAAATAGAGAGACAGACAGACAGGCAGACAGACAGAGACTCGACTGGTTGGCAGACATGTTTCCATTCTAGGTCCAATCGCCGTCGTGATCTTTGACATTTCCCTATAGACGGCTCCCAAAACAAGTCACAATCAGGGGGCAACTTTGAAGGCAAATGACATTTACGATCCATTACGCACCCTCCCCCCCACAGGTATCGTGTGAAAGTTCTGTCTCACAGCAGCAGGCTTTGTCTTCTTTTCTGACAGAATTTTCCTTTGGCGACTCTGTTGCCGGCGTTGTTCAGCAGGGTTTCTGTTGCTTTATCTCTCCCTCCCTCTCTCTCTTTCTCTTTCTCTCTCTCTCTCTCTCTCTCTCTCTCTCTCTCTCTCTCTCTCTCTCTCTCTTTATTTCTTTATTTCTCTTTCTCTCTCTCTCTTTCTCTCAGAGATGTCCATGGGTTGGGTTAAAAACGGACCCATGGACAACTCTGCTCTCTCTCTCTCTCTCTCTCTCTCTCTCTCTCCAGAGCCAGACTTTTCCATAATAAGTCATGGATTAGGGTAAAAAAAATAAGAACTCTTAAGGACATTTGGATATGAGAATTTGATATCCTTTTTGCTGTAAAATAATAATAGTCACTCGTTTAAAACTCGCCTGACTGTGTGTCTATATGGTAGACTAATTACCATTTACAATTCCAAGAGACAATATATCATACTAAAGCTCGTTAGACAATCCTCCTTGAAAGTGAAACCAGACGGGCCCCTGTGCAGAATGACGGGCCTTTTCGTCATTTCGTCATAATGACTTTTTGCACGTCAGCCGTTTTAAAGGTGTTTTATTATTTTAAGTGTTGACGACTTTTTTTTTTTGATCTTTTTAGCACTGTGTGTCCAGGCCCCCTTGTGCTCGCCGGGCCTACTGCTGAACTGACATTTTAACCATTCTTTGGTGTTATTATTCATTTTATTGTTAATTATCATATTCATCATCGGCCTAAATCGATAAATGCTGCCCCTACCCCCTCTCGGAGGGTCTGAAACATATTCTGTTACTTGACTAAATCGATAAATGTTCAGTCTAGTGTTAGAGCTAAACAGTGTTCTAGATTTATTTCGGGGTTTCATCTCCCTCTCCTCCGGTCGAGTTAATGGAAACGTCTCTTATGTTCAAGACAGACATCGACAATACAGAAAGAGACAGACGATACATAAGAGGAATAAGCACATGAAATTCAAACGATGTCTTATACTGCATAGTAAATGTTTTAAACTGTGAACTGAGTTATTATTGTTTTTATTATTATTTATTTTATTATTATTATTATTTATTATTATTATTATTATTATTTGGGTCTTGTTTTAAAATTATTATTATTATTATTTGGGTCTTTTATTAAAAGTTACAAACAGACTAGTAAGATAAACAAAATAGGTGCCGGTACTATTTTTCCAAAATGTGGTCTTAATTTAAATTTTTATAATGATGCATATCATTTATTAAGTATTTAAAGTTTTTAGCTAAATCACAAGACAAGAAATTATTTTTACCTTGATCAAAAAGCCCTGAGTAAGATCGTGACAAAGTCAAGATGATTCTCCAACTTTGAGACTGTTGAAATTCAATGTTTTGCTCAATATTATCTCAGGGTCTTGATTACATTGCGAAACTGTATTTTCCTGGAGGGTGAAGATGACTTTCTTGACGTTCCAGTAGATCATGCAAACTGAAACTTTTAGGCGCTCTGCTTGCATACTCGTAGCCAGGAATGCAGTAGGGGGGGGGCGTTGATGCACTCCCAGGATTTTCCCATTGCAGATAAATGCATCGAACACCGTGGCAAGACAC
The DNA here is from genome assembly GCA_018105865.1 of Metaphire vulgaris. NCBI lineage: Eukaryota > Metazoa > Annelida > Clitellata > Crassiclitellata > Megascolecidae > Metaphire > Metaphire vulgaris. The sequence continues at coordinate 8,010,468 of CM030834.1, forward strand.
AGAAAAACCCTAAAAGTGCAGGGCAAGTTATTTGGATAAAACCGCGAATGACAAAATATCGCGTTGATTGACGGTTTTGCCGGAAGAGCACTTGGAACTGGCGGACTACCTCCAACCTCAAATTGTTCAACTTCTGTGCGGGGGGAACAAGGCAGCTGAAGACAACCGCGCCACACCGGGACGTCGTAGACCATTGATTGCGTAATTTCCTAATCTCCCCGTTAGGCCTTGAGTGAAAGTCATAGGCAATTTCTATCGGCGATCACGTATAACAGTTTATCAAGAGTTGTTGACTTAGGTATTGACTGGAAAATTCGGTGTCAACTTACTGCGAGTCTCTCGGAATGGGGGAGGAGAGTATGGGGAAGGCGGTCAGTTGGACCTCGGCAGATCAGATTCGATGAGATACAAATATTGTATGGGAAAAACATCACAGGAGACTGTTGCCGATCAGAGACAAACTTAATTATACGGAGATTCGAAAATGAGACGATGAACTCTGACCCGAGAAGAAGAAGAAATCAAACGTGGAATTCTCATTATTTCTTGCTAATACTGCTGTTCCTCTCCTTATTAGGAAAAAACGGGAGATTAGACCTATATCACAGAACGACTTAGAGATCCATCCACTCATCTCGAATTTAAGATTATATGAAAGCTTATTGAACGCTTATTGTTGTTCTTCAAAATAACACGAATTTGCATTATAGTCGTTGAACAATCTATTGCTGCCGAATCCACCAGCACACCGTAAATCTCATTTACGAAAACCTCTCTCTCTCTCTCTCTCTCTCTCTCTCCTAGCTGTTCGCAACAAAACTCTTTCTGTGATAAATAACGGTTGAAGTCGGATCACTTATTTTATTAGATTTGTCTTCGGGCATTATTGACGCAATGACTCCAGAGTCGAATTGTATGTAAAAGGATTATCCTTTATCCTACATTTGAACACTGAGTTGGGGAACCGAGGTTTTGCTTTGGGATGATCTAAATCATAATATTTCAAATCGTAAACGAACTGCTGTGATGTTGTTCACTAAAAATCAATCACATAGAATTAACTTTGAGATCTAACAGAGAGTTCATGGTTTCGCCTCTGTTTTACTTCTACGCTGCATAAATCATTCGAAATCATATATCAGATCTGTCCTTGCCTCATTACAAAAGCTTTTATCATCACGTCGTCTAGACTACTGTAATTCTTTGTACATTCTTTTTGCCGCCTTTGTGCCTCAACTTTCAGCTGCATGCTCCCTTACTCTTTACCATAGATATACGCTATCGCATGGACTCAGCCATCTCCAATTTCGTCATTTCCTGAGTTTTCAGTGAGATGACTTATATAACTGTGGGAAAGTCCTGACTCGATTTTTTTGATCGTCGAAGTGAGATTGAAATATTCTTAAAGGACAGGAACCGCCCACCGGCGATGCCCACAGAAAGTGAATGGCTTTGGAAATTGGCATTTTCAGCAGATCTATTCATGCACCCTAAATGACTTTAACATTCAGAAATTGGCACTTTTAAAAATCAGTTATCAAGAGGCTGCTTTATAGTCACTTTTCACGTTGTGACTATTACAGCCGAGAAGCTGTGACTTCCTTTCCATGCTTGTTTGCTCAAGAGATCATTTCAAGTCTGAGAAAACAGTTAAAACAGTCAGGCCACAGAAACGTTTCCCTTATAATCCGAATGCATGTTCGTCTAAAATTAATAGACGACAAAACTAGCCATTAGCACGAAGTTAACAGCTCAACTAGTAGTGACAGCTCAACTAGTTTAGACCAGCGCCTATTTAACCCCTTAACCAGTGATGTTAACAAGGACTGACCCCCCAAGGACGAGGATAAGGACAAGGACTGACCCCCCAAGGACGAGGATAAGGACGAGGCCGACCCTCCAAGGACGAGGACAAGGACCAGGACTTATCCCTCAAGCACAAGGACCACAAGGACTGACCTCCAAGGACAAAGATCATGGACAAGGACAAGGACCGATCTCTGTTTTAGACAAAAAAGTCAGAAAGGAAAAAAGCAAAAACAATTTCAAATCGAATCACAAAATCATAAAAGCAAAAAAAATAATGTTGTAAAACATAATCTAGTCAACAGCAATGTTGCATTTCAAATAAACAAGTGTTTCCAACAGCTGATCAGTCATGCACGCACGATGAGGCCTAATATTATGACACCACTTTGCGAAAAAAACTCGTTCAACTGCCAATCTCCATTGCTGATCATGCTTTGTTCCATTCCTTTGTAAGTTTGTAGACAATGACACAAGTATTTTAAGATACAACTAAAGAATAATAGAAATTTAAAAATGCATGCGTCTGGTTCATACGCTTTCAAACAGGAAATGGAAGTTCAGCTGCTCAACTGGTATTATAAAGGAAACAATGACTACACATTTAGAATAACTCAAAGCAAGTATGTAAATATGAATCCAAATACTACTCTTACCTTGGAACATAATTATCAGAACAATTGAAAATGGCATGCAAGTAATTTGGTCCTTATAAGGATTTTTCAAGGACTAAGTTACAAGGACCAGGACCAGGACCGATCTGCAAGGACGAGGATAAGGACGAGGACTGAGCCCCCAAGGACAAGGACAAGGACGAGGACTGAGTCCCCAAGGACGAGGACAAGGACTTCAAATTGGTCCTTAAGGAGTCTTTAAGGACAAGGACCAGGACAAGGATTAACATCACTGCCCTTAACTGGGGATCCCGGATATATCCGTCCATTTTACATTGAGTTACAGTTAAATACACGGTTAAGGGGTTAAAGACCGTTTGCGAAAGGCAAGGCCGGCATTTGTGGCCTCAGCTGGGAAGCCTTTGCGTGGCACAGTTGTAGAATTCAAGCCATCCATGCACTCGTCGACGGCTGATTAGCATAACCATTGCATACGAATGTCAGATGGATGCTTTGGGGTTTCATAACGGTCGCTGCGCGAATCGTAAACACGCATTGAGCCATGTCATTCGAACACTCTTGTCTTACCCCATCCATCCCCATCCCCACCCCCACCCGCCCGCCCACTTCACCCCGGCCACTGCGCTAGCTGGAAAATCTGACGGCATTCTTGAATCTTCCCCTCTCGGATTCCTTATCGCTGGGTCCTATCCCTGTCGCGTCCCCAGCCCCACTTTCTGCCATTCTACGCATACTTGGGCTATATAGAGGATCAGTGGCGTCGCCAGGAATTTTGCGTTGGGGAAGGGGGCTGGCGTGTCAGATTCCTTACCTCTTACCCCCACAAAAACTTTCTCACCGGATTTGCGAGAATCTGATTGGTGGTCTGGGGGTCAGCTTGGGGGGAGTTGCCCCTATTTGCTCCCCCCGTGGCGACGCTAGTGTAGAGGTCGACGACCGTCCCGACATGCCTCCCATCTGGCGCCTCCGTCGTGTGCACGGGTTTCAATCTATAATGCATGGTTCTGCGGAGATCGCGCATGCGAGCGAAAGCTTTTAGAAGGCGCCATCTACCGGACGACGTTCATCCTTACTCTATGATATATTTCGCGATGGTCCGACAATGCACATAACGTGTATATGCAAATAGACGACAATACGGTCTTCATTCGACCGATGGGGCGTAATGTGCCCTTCTATTCGCTTTGGACTCACATAAGTCGTAGGCGATAATGATCTTCTGTCGTGAAATAAACTTAGATTTTTCGATTTTCCGTTTGGAAATAATAGGCGCAAAATGGGAAATGAATTTGGGAATTTCTTTGGCGTAAGAATATTAACGGCTTCCGAGCGTCGAGAGAGAGAGAGAGAGAGAGAGTGAAAGAGAGACACCGATCGAGGTCCGATTTGCCTTCGGGGATTGGCCTCCATCGGACAATCGCTTTTAGATTCTCCCCCCCCCCCCCATTGGTCATCTTTCATAACGGCCACAGGGGTCCATTCTAAGCCCAGTTTATTCTAGTAAACAAACAATCTCCTGGTGAACGGCTTTCTGTGGAGTAAAAATACAACATCCATGCGTGAATGCTTCCCATTCAGCTGCTTTTGAATAATCCGTGTGAACAGTAGCACACTGTTTTACTTTGCCAAATATTAGTAATTGCGTAGACAGACATGCAGGGAAAAGCAGAATGCCAGCTTAGCTGGAGATTATTGTAATGTAATTACATTAATGTAATTAATGTAATTATTTGCGAAGGACGCTGAAGATTTCATGGACGGAAAAGAAAACCAATGAAGCGATCTTGAATTAAATTGGATAAAAAGAAGTCTGATGGTAACCATCAAAAAGACAGCTTTCCTTCTTCGGACACATAAAGAGGAAGGAAGGCCTGATGTATTTGGCACTAACTGGAAAAGTGGAGGGGAAATAGCAAGAAGAAGGCAGAGAAACGCCTATGTAGACTGCCTACGAGAAGGAATTGAGGAAGTAAAGAACAACATAGAATTAACAAGAGGATGTCGAGATCGAACAAAGTGGAAATCCATGGTCGCTAAAATAGAAATACACAGCACCTAAAGAAGAAGAAAACAGACATTTAACAATGAAAACAAGGATTGCTATGATCTGGAATGCTATGTTTGGCCAGTCATGTTATATGGTGCAGAAACGTGGACTATCTCTAAAGTCATGAAGAAAAAGCTTCAAGCTGCAGAGATGTGGTTCTTAAGAAAACTGTTGAAAATATTTTGGGCTGAAAAGAAAACAAATGATTTAGTACTCGAAATGGCAGGCGCACAAAGAAAATTGCTATCTACAATACGTAAAAGACAACTTCAATTTTTTGGACATATAATCATGGGCGTCCGCAGAAATTTTTCCAGGGGGGTGCAAAACAGGGTCTTGTGACGAAAGAAATGAAAAAATTTCCAGGGGGTGCAAAACAAGGTTTTGTGACGAAAGAAACAAGTAATTTTACTTTTTTCATAACTACAAAAATTTTCCAGAGGGGTGCAATTGCACCCCCTTGCACCTCCATCCGGACGCCCATGCATATAATGAGGAAGAAAGGTATAGAAAACCTGGTAACTACTGGAAAAGTCGAAGGCAAAAGATCAAGAGGAAGACAAAGAATGACGTATATCAGCAGTTTACTGGCTGATGTAAAGAGATGTAACTACAGAATTAGAACTCATACAAGCAACACACAACAGAGAGAAATGGAAGTCCATAGTCGTCAACGTAGAAATACACGACACCTGAAGAAGAAGAAGAAGAAGAAGAAGAAGAAGAAGAAGAAGAAGAAGAAGAAGAAGAAGAAGAAGAAGAAGAAGAAGAAGAAGAAGAAGAAGAAAAGAAGAAGAAAGTAAACCTTAGTAGTGATTCGCAGTCTAACCACTAGAGTACTTAGAGGAAAATTTAATTACAGGAAATTAAGACACCTCGCTGTACGTGGTGTTGGCTTATAGAAGAGGCTAGATTCTTTGCAAAGTAATATGCCAAGCGAGCCATATATCACAATCAATCACACAATGATTGATGATGTATCCAAGGGTACCGGTGTACACATCTGTAACAGCTTTCAGCGCTTATAAATACGTCATTTCGTGATTAAGTCCGGTAGGCTCTGAAAAGGGGTACTGGAAATGCATAAGGAAAAGATTGGATGCATGCCTTACTTACTATACAGGGTCGCGCATCAGCCAGAGAACAGCAGAACTCGAAATTTTACTATTTTTTCTGGTCGACTTACAGTCCTGACAGCGAGTGCTTTTGATTAGAATATTTTTTCTGCGTCTCGAACCAGACTGATCCGAAGCATCTGGCAGTATTTTCTAGTGCCTCAAAAGACTGTCACGTATTCAACATATTGACCAACAGTTGGCGGTTTCGTCACGTCGATTCGACCTCTACTTAGACAGGTCTGATTTTGGCTTATAGGCAGTCTTTGGTCTTTGGACACAATCTGAAGACACTCGATGGAAAGTTCAAGTTCCACTTTTGGACTTGTTTGATGGCTATCTTTACGTTTAGCTTTAAAAATCAGATCATCGAAAGCCAGTACGAGTAATTTCGAACGGTTTCGGCGCTGAATAATAGCCGTCACCTAAACCATACGCCATATAGCGGTACAGTATGTTGCGTATTTATAATAATTATTAGTAACTAGAAAGAAGATACAGGATAATACTAATCCAATACCTATACCTAACACGCAATCATTGAATTCATGCTGAACAACATTTCAATGATGTACTGTACATACGCCACCTAGCCAAGCTCTGCGCCACGTAATAATTAGGTCTATGTACGTTAAAATCACGCAACTGTGACCATTTGTGACGCTGTACACGTATTTTTTGTGTACGTTAAAATTGCGCAACTTCCTCAAGCTACGCCCACCAACGCATCGCGACGTTGTACACATTATGACGCTGCAATGAACAATTGAACGTACGCTTTGTCAAACGCTTCTTCGACTAAACCGTTTGGTTACCAATAGCAACGTCGTCTTCGAACATCGCCCACCAACGCATCGCGACGTAAGGACTTAACCGTCTACCAATAGTCAACCAATCACAACGCTTGAAGGTAACAGACAGAGAGACATACAGATAAGGATCTTAATATTATAGATTATTGTTTCGGCAGCACTTCGAGGTCAGGCAACGTCTTATATTAGTGGGCTTTTCAAATCATGCACCCTCTTCCACTGCTCATCGCCTGCTCCGCTCCACTGATCAGAAGAATGTTTATGTCCCCAGATCACGCACTGCTCTTACTCAGCGTCGGGCTTTTTCAGTGACTGGACCCTCCCTCTGGAATGCCTTGAACCCATCCATTCGGAAATCACTTCTTACTCCATCGCTCTGCTCAATGCGAAAGCTAAAGTCTCACTATTTTACCCTGCGACTCCAATGCCAGGAGCGTCTCTGAGTATAAATAGAAGAGACACTATGCAAATGTCACATTACATTACATTGTAAAGTTTATCGGCCTACTGCAGAGTTAATTTTGAAAAAGGACGTTTACGTAAATAAATGGTAATTGAAAAGCAAAATAAATTTACTTTGTTTGCGACAAGAATTTCACGTAGACTATATTACAGTATTGCAGTATTGCCAATTGCAAACCTAGTTCTATTACTGTAGACAGTGAACCTATCCAGACCCCATGCCTTGGGGATTGACTTGGCTGGACTCTCTGGAGGGGAAGATACACGGTTCAGTGTAAAAAATTTGTGCCACCGCTGAAATTTTTTGGGCGAGTTTTTAGTTGTTTTTTTGCCGGGGGGGGGATCCCATAACAGGCCTGAATAAAACACTGACTGTAGTCATAATGCAATATTTACCTCTCACTGGGCTTCACACGATTTGTTAGGATAGGTTCTGTTTTATTGTGGAAAAATTGTGATGTTCTGGCTGTGCCGGATCTAGGAAAAATGCGCATCTGTGCACAATAATCAGGTATTTGGATTCAGATAAGGCGCCCAGAGCCCAGCTTGAGCGTCTCCAGACATTCACGGGCGCGGAGACTCCTGCACCCCGTTTGGCAGACACGCCGTTATAGGGCCTATCTAAGCATAGTCTCTGGAGAAGAGTTAGACGCCGAGGAAAAATAGACGTGTCTAGGAAAATAATTTCAGAATTTTTATCGTTCTTGACCTGTCTAACTCTTTGACGCTTTTGTCTTTTCTCGTTACCTTGGTCAATCTCCTTTCGCTGAGACAAAATGAAACATTGAATGTTGGATGCCATAAAAATAATAATAATAATAATAAATCCCCTAATGCTGGGAATAATGGATGGACATTTACAAGAAAAGAGGACGCAAACAGCAAATATTGGAAATTATTCAAGCGAAAGAAACGAATGAAGCCCAATAGGATGTTAAGCACAAGCATACGAACCAGCAAGAATGGCAGAAAACTGCAAGGACTATATATCACGCTTCAAAGGGGCGTTGAACCCATATAGCTGTGGTTGATGACGGTAATGATGATGAGGATGATGACGATGTCGACGACGACGATGATGCTGATGATGATGATGGTAATGACGATTATGATTATTATGATGATGACGACGACGACGTTGGACCTAGGTTTTCAGCCATTAAGGCATCGTGAACATCACAACAATCAGAATAATATAATCCAAGCTGATGTGCGTTATTGTGCGATGCATACAGCTGGACTGTATTGTGTGGCGTTGAAATTCGGAAAGAGGTTGTGCGAAGGAAAACTTTCCGGGCACATAATAATAATAACAACGGATCACTCGAAAGGTTCAGACCAGAACATTTATATTACTTTTATATATTTGCCTTCGCTTGCAAGACACAGAGATATTCTACATCTCCTTTCGTGACATATAATTAATCCGCTGTCGTTTCGGTCGAGGCCATGTCGATAGATACGCTCTCCGCTCGTTCTGTCAAGATTCTTTCGTCCGACCAGCTTATCATCTCCTCCGATTAATTCACGGTCATCAACTTATTCCTTGGATATAGAGTTACGTTGAATTGTTTTCTCTGAGACACTATCAGTCGACCCCTATACGTGATTGATTTATCTGAGAGTTCATGACGGGAACTATAAAACAAAGCACATCGGCTATACAGTACACGTTTATAGGGCGTACTGTACTCAGTGTACTGTATACGCTAAGTGCAGAACCAGCTCCACGGCTTTAATCAGTTAATGTACAGGATGGGCGAATAAAACCGGTACTGCGTTGTTTCATCGTAAATATTTTCACAACTCCTGGGAGTCAAAATGTATGACATTTGGTGCACTTCGGCAGTATTGTAATCCGATTGTAGACATTTAAGTTTTTTCTTTCAGATCCCAAAATGCCGCAGCGGCTCAACCTATAGCGAAAACCAGGCTAGAGGTAGGTAGGTAGGTAGGTAGGTAGGTAGGTAGGTAGGTAGGTAGGTAGGTAGGTAGGTATAGGACGCGCTCCTGAAATGACGCTCGGTTGATAGAATATTATTAGTAAGCAGTGCAAAAGTGAGAAATGACAGTCAGTCTTGCAATTTCACGTGGACTTTTGTGTCTCTCTGTGGCTTAATTTCCTGGATGCATATTACCTGTAATTCTTGAAAACTGTTATACTGGTTCCAGTCAGGACAGAGCGTAGACTGCCCTGCTGCCTCACTGTCACGCAGGCACTATATCGACTTTCTGCAGCAGGCGTTAAAGACTCGCAGTGGCTATATTCTTGCCACCTGGACATTGGGGTGAGTTTAAAATTGTTGGGGTAAAAGACATTGGGGAGGTCATACAACTTGCCAAAATGTCAACATTTTTGGGGAAAATTCAAACTTGGGAGGGGTATTCCCCCCCAAAGAAGGCATAGAATAAACACTGAAAGACTGGTTCTACTTTACAGTTGTTTGGAAATTCTGTCAGAAGTGGACGCGAACCCAAAAATTCTCCTCATGCAAACCCTTTATTAGAAAACGATCATCTTTCGACATTCAGCCCGCCTTATTAATAGTTTATAGAATTTGCTTTGCAAACAAACAGTCTGTAAATAAAACGAACAAGGACGCCATTGACGTCATCAAAGCAGAAGATATTACATTAGACAGCAGATAGAAGATACCATGGAAGAAAATTCATACAGATAGGCCTACTATATAAAAAAACTTCAGTTACTAACTTTAGCAATCAAATAGCTCATATTTTGTAGGAACCTGTATTAACGTGTCCTGCAGCTAGCCTGTATATCGCTAGGTGGCGCCATTGCACTCTAAAATTTGAAAGAAAAACTTAAATGAATGCATTCAAGACATAATCCCGCAGAAGTTTACCAAATTCCATGCATTTCGACGCAGGAGCTGTGAACATATTTGCAACGAAACAGCCTACAGGGTGGTCTCGTTTTTTTATTGGCCCACCCTGTATATTTGGTCTACATTCTTGATATAGTGTATCAGGTTTTCAAACGCAGGTATTCTTTTTCCAATTTAGTTGCGTCTCTGTTCTTTCCTAAAATTGTCTTTAGACAGGTTTCTCTGCCGTACATAGCTGATAAATTCCGCTGAACCAGGCTCTGGGTTTAATCGTCGGATCCTATACAGATGCCCAAGGCACAAAGTATTTGTTTCAATTCGAGGGAATCTATGCTCTGTCGCCGCCGCACAATCCCGGGCACTGGCTTAATTTGCGTTCGCCGGAACCACCTGTACGCTGCAATAATAAGGATGGATGACAGTCGCAGATACTCTAAATTGCGCTCGCGCAGACGATCAATTAACAGTGGCAGTATCAATTTTCTGCGGACAATAAATTGATCGAAAATAATAATTGTAGAAGGGGGGAGCTAGGGGTTTGCGTTTGCTGTGTTTCTGTCTCCCGATTTATCATCTTGCACAGTAGGTCTACATGCGTTTTGAACGACGAATATATATAATGAAATGCAATTTATTTCCAGTGGTTGTCATCGTTTTGCGTTGAATTGAAAACCCGCGCACTCAGGCGCAAGGATAATTTTACACCCCCTAAAACCCCCTCCCATTTGAGACCGACACACCCACCCACCCCAACACCCCTCCCCCAATATCAGCTATGGGATGACCTTTTTTGCTTGCCAGACTATTTTGGCAGGGGACCCCGGAATTTACTGAAATTTACTGACACCCCGAAATTGATAATCCTAGAAATAACTCTGCTCAGGCGATCGGCTTTAAGTCTACTAAAAATTGTGCGCTACAAAAACGATCAAAATTTGTAGGTGCTAAGACTGCTTAAATCTGTCTCTTTTTCTATTTAAAATATTCACCGGCCATTTTTCAAAATCAACATGTTTTTCATTTTTAGTACTGATTTGATATTCTTCTGTCGTTTGTCTTTTGAGTTTCCTATTAACTATCTTGGTAATGCCACGGCAAGTGTTTCGCTGACCCCCTAAACCAGACCTGCTGAAATATTCTGTACCTAATAGGCTACTTCATACACGCCGCGGTGAATGTTTAAGATTTCATCGCACGGCGGGAAAAGCGATGAAATCTTAATTAATAAACATTCACCGCGGTGGCGCGTGTGAAATATTAGGCACAGGGTATATTCTCAATCGAATCCTGTATTATTTAGCGCAATCTTCTTCGGCGCGCTGCGTTCTATTACAAGCGGAATATTCGATGAGCGTCATTATTATCTCGTTAACTCTCAGAGTACTCGTCGCGTGTTATTTTCTAATCGACGCATAACAAGTAATTCCGTACATTGGAGTGATGGTCATTTTCTCTCTCTTTCATTCTGAATTTCTGATCATAGATCTTCTGCTGTAGATCATTATTAAATCAGAACATTTAGCTCCTGGGCAATCTTTTGCCGTGTGGACTGTGGAGCCACTACAGAACGAACCACGCACGGGTAAGTGTTGTGGGTCACAGTGTTATTAGTCACAAAACGCGGTTACAATAATTAAAATTAACTTATAAAAGCTATTTGCTGATCTCTGTAAATACGCATGAAGAGGCTTATAGAATATGTATTATAATTGGCATGTTTCTTTGCAAAATACGTGCAATCTGTGTGCGATTTCATTGCCTTTTTAGCATATTGCTGGCCATGTTTAACAAGCAGGAATCATATAATGGTATCAGTATACCATGCAGTTATGTCCGGCAATGAATTGGCAAATCTTATCTGAGGAGGTTGTGTATATGACGAACGAAAGACAAAGAGCGAACGGACTGCTTTACTGGTTTACAAGTGTTGCATTAGCTGTTTTATGGCGCTATTAAATGAAAGCACGTCGACGATTGAAACTACATGCATCAAACGGAGAGCGAGCGCTAAGACGACGACGACGACGGCTGAGCAGCAGCAGCAGCAGCAGCAGCAGCAGCAGCAGCGGCGGCGTTTAAGTATACGACGCTCGTACACTTGGAAGATAAACTGCGCAGTAAATTGCCGGACTTATGGCGGTGCTGTAATCCGTTCCTCACGAAATAAACACGCTCTCAAAACGAACGATTTGAGCTGCCGGAGATGATTCTTCGAAGGAAGCGAAAAGAAGAAGAAGAAGAAGAAGAAGAAGAAGAAGTAGTAGTAGTAGTAGTAGTAGTAGTAGTAGTAGTAGTAGTAGTAGTAGTAGTAGTAGTAGTAGTAGTAGTAATAGTAGTAACAGTAGTAATAGCAGTAATAATAATAATAATAATAATAGTAGTAGTAGTAGTAGTAGTAGTAGTAGTGGTAGTAGTAGGTAGTAGTTTTTGTTGTTGTAGTAGTAGACTACTACTACTACTCTGCTACTACTACTATTACTACAACAGCTGCAGCAGCAACAGCAGCAGCAGCAGCAGCAGCAGCAGCAGCAGCAGCAGCAGCAGCAGCAGCAGCAGCAGCAGCAGCAGCAGCAGCAGCAGCAGCAGCAGTGGCAGCAGCAGCAGCAGCAGCAGCAGCAGCAGCAGCAGCAGCAGCAGCAGCAGCAGAGCAGCAGCAGCAGGAGTGGCAGCAGCAGCAGCAGCAGCAGCAGCAGCAGCAGCAGCAGCAGCAGCAGCAGCAAACCAGCAGCAGCAGCAGCAGCAGCAGCAGCAGCAGCAGCAGCAGCAGCAGCAGTAGCAGTAGCAGTAGTAGTAGTAGTAGTAGCAGTAGTAGTAGTAGTAGAAGAAGAAGAAGAAGAAGAAGAAGAAGAAGAAGAAGAAGAAGAAGAAGAAGAAGAAGAAGCTGCTGCTGCTGCTGAAAGAGGGCGATAATGTTCAGTTTTACGACGACCGACATGACTTATTAGCGAAATGTCGGCGGTTCGAGACCGGGTCAGGCGCTGTGGTCGCAGTAACAATGCACTTTGCGATTGACGATTTCGACCGTTAGCCCGATTACCAGTCAGTTGGCGAACATCGCAGCATTATTTATATTAACACCGAGATCTCCAATTGCATCGACGAGCGTCGAGACGCGACCGATGGCTCTTGCATAGAGGCCTAAATGCGGATATAGAAATAATAATTGCCCAAAGGCCCCGATGACCTAAGCAGGAGGAGGCAAGATTGATATTTTGACGCAGTAACAGCCACGACGCTGTTGCCGCCGTCGTCCTGGTGTTTGGAGTCCCGCCCGGCGGAACAGCGCCAAGACTGAGTAGAGATTTTATAGGTGGGATAATGGAACGACGATTCCGTTAACATTTCTGGGCGTTTCTTTCAGTTGCTGCTGGTGCTAGGGTTGCCAACTTTGACAAATTGCAATAAAGGACACCCAGTGCGGAAAAACCTTGGTGTCAACCGGTGTGTGGAAAAAGGGTTAACTTCCTTCCGAAGTGCGGTGAAAAGCAAAAAAAGGTCATCTCCTTTCTGAAATGGGGCGACAAGTAAAAAAGGAAATTTCAATTGAAATGTGTGGTTTCATGACTTGATTTTGAAATAAAGGCGAAACCATGGTTATTTATAAAAGATCTCCGATAAAGGACAAGGACTCAGAGGTGCATTAAAGGACTGTCCTTTGAAATAAAGGACGGTTGGCAACCCTAGCTGTAGGGCTGCGCTAACCGAGTAGTTTAGGAGTCGAGTAGGAGTCGAGTAGCTTAGCGAGTACTCGAGTACTAGCGTAAAACTGAAATACATGATTTGCAAACGTTACACGTCACATAATGCTTATTATTGATTTCATGGCCTCATTTATAAAGCAGAACGTTAGATACAGTTACATATCAATTTCTTCAGATATTCAAGCGTATTCACGTGTAGTATAACATAAGTTACAGAACAGAAACTATTTTACCGGTACTGGCAAAAAATCTGAGGTCCTCACTAGAGTTGGCCCACTGACGACTGTCACACTGTGGGCAGCATCTTAACTAACTCGGGCATAATGATTAAGAATAACCTAAATAAGACTGATTAATAATTTGTAACAAATAACGGTAGGCCAAATTTTAATGAAATTGGTTTTGGTTATTTTTTATTTATCTATTTTATTCTTTATTTAGTTATTCTATGCGAGTACTCGGGACTCAGAAAAAATTACTCGACTCCAATTTGGAGTCGAGTACTCGCGTTACTCGAGTTACTCGGCGCAGCCCTACCTAGCTGGTGCTTTCGCTGCATCTATCCATCGCCTGAAACACACACACACACACACACACACGTGAGTCGGTGGCAAAACATGGTTTATTAACGGCTACGGCAATACGCTGTCTTGCTTGAAAAAGAAAAATGCAATCTTAGGTCTCGCGTCTAGTTTTGACCGATAATGAACTCGACACTATAAGGGGATCGTTGTGAAATTGCGTTGCATTCGCTGACGTCTGAAAAGTATTGCGGCGCCTTCAAGGACATTGCACATGCATGTATTGTATAGGCAGACCCATTGATATTTCTCTATCTTATTAATCACACTGGGTCAGACGGAGAACCTGTCACCGTGCATGAATTGAAAATATGAGTCACGGCATGACAGAATTCTATCTAATAATCTGTCATCGGAAGACATGAGAATGAAATACAGCGATTCTCTACTGTAAACTCATCACGCGAACGCCTTATACGTTCTACAGTATAGGCTGTAAACGAAAAATAACTGCAGTCTGCCGATACAGGTTACTGTATAATCATAGTTTTAATCCATCAAGATCACAAGTATACGAGACAGTATATGCCCACGCACAAAGGATTCAACGGAGAGTTTTTCGCTTAACACACCTGGCAAAATTTAAATTAATCCCTTAACCGTGTATTTAACTGTAACTCAATGTAAAATGGACGGATGTATCCGGGATCCCCGGTTGAGGGGTTAACAGTAAGCAGTTGTATTGAGACGAAAAAAAACACAATAAACTCATTTGACGCCAGATTGCAACACGATCTGTTTACACCGTTACACAACAATTGCTTACTTGGAAGCTGCTAATGCGCTCGCACTTTTATGTAGCAGAGCTCAGGTGCACTTTCACTTACAGTGTACAGTGTATGGGTGAATTTGACGTTGTATGGGGGCGTCGTTAACTACAGCAGAGGGGCACCCGGCCGCCAAAACTTAGGATAATAGGCTAATATTGGATTCATCTCCGCAGCCCTGTAACGATTTTACCAGCTATAGGCCTATATAAAAACTAATCGGCGATCAGCCTACCCTCTCCACAAGTAAACTGTACTGCTCGTTTTTGTACGAATCTCACAGCTAAGCTGCATGGGGGGCCCGAATAAGGAGCCCGACCCTCCTAGTCGTGTACAACCTCGTGGCAATCTATGCTGCCACTGCTGGAGCTGGAATGGAACCGAAGTGATGCAATTTTGGCCGCGGCAGTTTCGTTTGAAAATCGAGGATCCAGTTATATCCTTACTACAGGTCTGCATTCTACCCGCCGCAAATCTTGTTATCGTCCTCTATTAAAAAATACTTTGCTGCGACTGCCCATCTGGATCTACAACCTTGACCAGCACGGACTACGAATTACGGACTATGGGTTTCATCATTTCACCAGATTGAGCGCTCGTGAATAAGCTGGTGCACTGCGCCAAGCTTTCGGGCAGCGCTATAAAAATTTCGTCCTACTTACTTACTTACTTATTTACTTACTTACTTACTTACTTGCCAGCCTAGCTCATTATCACAATGACGCTACAGAAATCCTTGATTGCCTCTATAGTTGAGCGTGGAACAGTCAGTGTACAGTAGCGGGCACAAGTGCGGAATCCCGATTGGAATACTTCGATGGGAGAAACACAGACGATACGAAGTCATTGTCAACGAAGGTTGCTAGCGTTTACGCATCGACTGCAGCATTAATTTCAACGGGAGCACATGTGCGGCGGCGGCTGTCCGAGTCGTTCTTGCCTCAAATCAGTAAAGGCAGCTGTTTCACAATACACTCATACCACTCGTGAAATTCTCCGCATCTTCCCAAGAGAAACCACGTTGCTTCGGGTCCTTTTGAATTTTCCAAACCAATTTAATCTCGACTTTGCTCTCTATCATTCTATTTTTCTGTCCATCCTACTATGGCTACGATGCCAACTTATATAGCGCTATAGTCAAGGCAGGCTTAGCGACTGTCCTATTTTATCCATCCATTACATCACAGCCCAAACCATGTTTGATAATGATGATGATGATGATGACGACGACGACGATGATGATGAAGTCGATGATGCGATTTTATAAGCATAAAAGTAATAGGAATGTAGGAGTGACAATTGAACTGCCATAAGGTGATGGGAAGATAGGATTGGTTAACCATATTATCGGTTATTATAGATCGAAACACTTCGAAGCCCTGCTTAAGATCATCGCTTTGTTTTCAGTAGCGAGTGGCTATTTTCCCATAGATACTTAATAGAACAGACAGAATGTATATGCACCCCTTCTGGCCCTTCAGCCCCCGTCAAGTTCTCTTGTTTAACGTTATTCTAATTAGAACAAAGTCTCACGAGTTTGTCTTAAATTTTGTGGCACTTTTCGCCTCCGTATTTTAGCCACTCGGAAATTTTCCATCATCAGTTCCAGCGGCGGTATCAATCACTCAAAAAAATAATCCCTCAAAAGTTGAGGGAAGTAATTCCCTAAACTAAAGTTTACGGAATTTTCCCTAACACTTGAGAGAATATTCCGTAAGCGCTAGGAAATATTTACTCATATGCTAATAGAATGTATTCCCTCACCTGCAGTTTGAGGGAATATTCGACAGCAAATGAGTGATTGATTATATATGTCAAATATTGAGTGAATGAATTCCATGAGTGTTTAATCTAGGCTCTGGACTACGGGGGGAGGTGGACTGACAAGACCGGGAGGAAGCCAGCAAGAGGGCTGCTGTTGATGCAATATGCCAAAATTTCCGGGGGAGGAATTTGACATTTCAGGGGAAAGAGTGGAAACGGCCTAGATTAAACCCTGATTTCCATATACCATTTTTGAGCAATTTCCATAAAAAGTGAGGAAAATTTCCTGTAGTCTAAACTCTAAATAAATATTTGATCAAATTCATAATCTGAGGGAATTAATGTTCTTTAGCAAATGAGTGAATAATCTCTCATTTAGGCTACGCTATCATACCGCCACCTCGTGATTGGCTACGTGAATGCGTTTTATCAGTGTATTGTAGTTTTGTAAAGGTTTGATTGTATTTGAAAGTGTTTTAGGCTGACAGCTTCCAGTTTGTATTGTATCAAGCATATTTACTTATCAGTGACAGTCGAGTATTCTAGCAATGAACTGTAGTTTTAATTATAATTGTAGGCAGAATTTATCGTTATTCCATATACACACCACTGTATTGGCATATCCATTTGGATGATAAGTTCGTAATGTTTTATGATTACTACCTTTACATTATTCAATTATTGAATGTTGAGTTTGCTGAACAGTCATTTTTACTAAATATTACCGTCTGTATATACTTGTATATTTTTGAGGCATTATTTTAAATTTGTACTTTATTATTATTATTATTATTATTATTATTATTATTATTATTATTATTATTATTATTATTATTATTATTATTATTCCAGGATAATTTATATAGTGCTGTACGCATGGTTTAAAATCCAAAATCAAAAGCGAGTGATTTCATTCACTCGGAATTGGCCTCTAAGAGAATTTTCCCTAATTTTCTCTAAAACTTAGAATGAGGGATTCGTTCACTCACTAACATATATTCGAGTGAATGAATTCCCTCAATGAATACGGTTTAATTTGAATAATTCCCTCACTTTGTGTTTGAGTGAATTCATTCACTCAAAGTTGTATTCCCTCAAAGTGAGGGAATATTCTGTACAGCTATAGGAGACGGATTATTCCGGAATTCCCTCACACATTCCGTTACCGGTAACGGATTATTTTTTTGAGTGATGGCTTCTTTAAACGCCCTACAGTCAGAGATGTCCATGGGTCCATTTTATTAGAACCCAATCCAACCCAACCCATCAAATCTCCAACCCAACCCAACCCATGCCGATAATAGGTTTACTTGACCAAACCCAACCCAACCCACTGTAATACATTACAGTTTCCTAAACCACGACTTATTTTCTGATCCAACCCAAACCACCATCAATATGGAAAAGTCTGACCCAACCCAATCCAACCCAACCCAATCCAACCCAACCCATGGACAGCTCTGCATTAAGTCGACCTCGTCTTCTGTAATTTCTTACAAGGCATCTGCCATTCTGAGTGCTGACAGTTGAGAAATTAGTGTTATTTCTCTGGGCCAACCGATTCTTAGAAAATAATTATTTCACCGTTTCTTTCCGATGCCCAGCTGCTGACGTGCCTACCCTTTCCAGCATCCTTTTTGCCTCGATTTCCTCAAAGCGTTCTCTTTATTCATAATCACGACGCCTTGCCTTTCTCCCCTCCCCGTCCATCCATAATTCGTCGCTTGTCTTACAGTTTTTCCGGGAATCCAGAGTTTGCCGTTCGTGTTATTTATTCTTCAACATCTCAACCACGTCTTTTCGATGGCTTTGTCAAATTCAGCGCAGCAGGTTTTCGCCGCTGACTCGCGTCTCTTTATGTCTAGAACATCACTGGCATGGGTGCAGAGATGACGTTTCCTGTAGACTTCCGTTTAGCGGCGCGTGCCTGGATTCTGTCGTCGTTCTTGCCAGTTTTCGACGTTCTGCGTTTGGTTTTAGTGCCAAATGACAGGACTGGGGGCTCGTTCGTCGGTTTTCGAAATGCTTACTCCAGGGGTCTACAACTCAAATCAGATGGCGGGCCGCATTTGACCACAAGCCCAAAGTCGGGGGCCGGACATTATTATAAGTACCGGTAATACCTTGGTATAAGACTCAGTCTATGAGTCTGACTCTAAGTAATTAACAGTGTAAATTGTAAATGTGGGTAAAGAATACAATGAAACATTGCATCACACAATGTTATTTATTCTTGTTCTATGCTCTTGTGGATAAGTAAGCAATTTGATAACCTCCTAGTCCTGAAAATAACGGTAATAACCGGTCCTATAATTAAAATTATTTTCCAAAACTCGGTGGCGGGCCGGATGAAACTGGCCCGCGGGCCGCCAGTTGGACAACCCTGGCTTACTCTGCCTCTCTAATTTTCTGTTCTCTAAGATTGGGTCTGGACGTTTTCGGTCGGTCGTTATCGTCAAGCCCGCCATCTTGTCCGCCTGAGTGGATGTCATCACCAGTGTGTGTGTGTGTGCGTGTGCGCGCGCGCGTGTGTCTGGAATGTCGCCCTTCTTGGCAATTGTGCGACTCGATCGACTGTTGTTCCAGTCTTCATCGGAATTCTCCACCTACCTACTCGGCGGCGGATTATTGTCACGGAAGAAGAGCGCCTCGTGGGAATTCAACGCCGGATTTTTCTTCCACGTCGCGAATTCCGTCTATACTCTATAGGCCTACCATCGCGCGAACCATCAACATGTCTTGTTACGTCCCTCACCGGCCGCCGGGGTGTCTGTGTTGGGAAAAATCCTGCGAAAGTCCGCTGCTCTCTTAGGAACAATTCGCCGCCAGATTTCGTCATGACGCCGAACTCCTTCTAACTACCCGATCCGTTAATTTTAAAGATCATCTTCCCATCCATCAGCGGAGGAGGAGTCAACGCGGTCAACGCTGCTTCTAACGTTCGATTTTCCATGTCAACAGCGCTAAACGCAGCGGGAGCCCTACAGAGTGACTTTAAATTAATACCGAAAAGGCGCTATATAAGGACTCTATTACTATTACAGTATGCAGTACGTAGCTGCTTTGTCTCAATTGCAACTTTGTCTGGTTTGTTAATCATCTGGTCTGTTCATTGCTTAGGCATTGTGTGTGTGTGTGTGACTTTCTTCAATCATTTGAAATCCTTCGGCGATGTTCTTCCCATTATTACGATCACCAGATGATAAATAGTCAGAAGCCGTGCACTTGCGCTCTGTAGGCGCGCGCATGCACCTCCTTCTGCGCACCCTCCTCCTCTCCCAATTTTTTTTCTAAATGAATATTTCATCATTTTGATTTATTATTTGTCCGCTGGGCGGCTGGGGATTAGTCGCATTCTTCGCATATATTGCCTCTTGTCTCAATATGCTGTCGGGATATTGCCTCGTTTCAGCGGAAGAGGAGGAGGAGGAGGAGGAGGAGGAAGAGGAGGAGGAGCAGCCAAAGAAGAATCGCACTCCGTTTGGTGCTGCTTCCCTCTCCCTCTCCCTCCGCTTCGTCTCCATCGCATACTTTCAGCAGGTCATGTCGCCGTCCATCGCGGCACTCATATCTCAGATGACAGTTTCCCGGAGTACCCTTGGGACGCGTTCATTTCATGACGTCTTAAAGTTGTTACAGAGTCGTTTTTCAGTGGATCGGCCTGTCCTATGGGCAGTGGTTCGCGATCGGCGCAAATGACCAGTTCTATTATTAATGTCAGTTTTGCGTCTCTTGACCGCAAAAGCCACGTCCGTCGCAATTACTCTTTCACCGACATCGCCATTTTCTCCGTCCAGAAACAGTCGGACATCGACGGCCGCTGCCGCCATGATGTCGATCTCCATCGAACTATATAAATGTAGATGGCGCTTTTGTTTGTGTTCTTTTTTTGGCCATTTTGTTACTCTGTCGGACAATAGCATTTTGCTCATTCATAAAATATTTAGATTTTAATTATAATTATAAGTCTGTCAGGTTTTTCGTTGCTACCTGCAGTGGCGGCTCCAGGATTTGGCAAGTGGGGTTTGGGGGTTTGGGGTGGCAATTTTAAGCATGGGCCAATCATTTGTTGATAGGTGTGTAGTAGTAAGCATAGGATCTCAACAGGGGTTCATTGGGGCAGGCAATCGATAGGAGGCACGGGTCCCCGGGTACCCCATGTGGAGCCGCCACTGGCTACCTGTTCCATGCGTTCCAGGCGCCAATCGTTGTTACTGTTTCTATATGATGGGAAAAGATTTTCGAAGTTTCTCTTGCATCGCATTTCTTCGTGAATTAGCCTAGTATCCAGTGTCTTTGATGATTTCCATTTTCTGTACTATAACATTTCTATTTGTGCATCGTTGATTCTGCGGCAGTCCTTTGTTTATTTCCCCCTGGTGAGTTGCAGGTCCGTCGCTGATCCTTTCTCCTTAATCCGGGCCCTGAGACCGGCTGGAATGCTAGCTAGATCGTCTTATCCACAGGAGGCTTAGTCATAGCAATAATTCTGATCGAAATCATTATTTTAACAAATGGACGTGGGATATTCTAAATCTTTTTGATTCGTTATTTTAAGAATTTTGCTATTTTTACAGTGTTTAAACGACAAGGAACAGTCCTCTGACAAAAATCTCAATGTCTGAGTTAGATTGAATTACCGTGATTTCGTGTCGCTGTGAATAATTCCACGTCGTTTTCAGAGAACAACTGCGATCGTCTCTTACTTTAGCGGCGAACGAGAGAAAATTTGGATTCTCAATGAAGGAACGGTGATAGGCAAATGCTCTTGAGCCCTGAACGGCGAAATACATTTTCAGATGCTGCCTCACGGTTCACGGTTCACGGTCGTTCGTCTACAGTCTCGGGATCTGTGCGAAGTCTCTCTGCTGGACACAGGACTCTTATATGCTGTCGGCAAATAAATGAGAGTCAGCATGAAAATGCGGAAACTGTGTTCGATGTATTGTAGCTGGAGAATCTGTTCGATTCGTCTGCTGTTCTTGTATCGAATGATGACGAAAGGACCCCGTCGCTTCCTCCGAAGCGAAGACCAGCGCTCGCCGTCGTCGTCGTCGTCGTCGAATGCCGAGTTGCCGACCGACTTCTAGAAAAAACACCAAGAGGACGTTGACGTCACAGCCGCCTGCATGGATCACGTGAGCGTCTTCGTCGTCGTCTGCTTGAGCGTCCTTCTGGTGTCTCTCGGTTCGAACGCCGTCTGCCTTTTCCCGCCCTTTCTGCAGCAGCAGCAGCAGACGATCTCCGAGGAGACGAAGCAGCGCGACTGGCGATGGGGAGTGCGCGAACAGAACACGCAGTTCGATTTCAGAGTGACGTTCAACGGGTCGCTGATGATCTGCGAGCCTTCGGAGTCGTCGGCGGGGGGCAGGTCGTCGTTCCGCAGACAGTGCCTGGAATCGGTCGACGGCGGACAGAAGTACCTCGTCAAGCAACTCGCGGAGGACGACGGAGGAGGAGAGGATGCCGAGTATCTCTGTCTCGAGTTCCTTCAGCGTTCGGAGCTCGTCGTTCAGATCCGGTCTGGGTCGCCGAAGGGCCGGGCCCCCCGCCGCCGCCGACCGCCGCAGTTCCTGTCAGGAGAGTCAGCTGAGGCCGGACAGCTGGCTGCTGGTGGACAACGCGGGACTGACGGACGCTCAGCGCCACCGGATTCTCTGTCCGCTGCAGGGAGGCTTCAGCGTCCGGATATTCCACCGGATGCGACAGCAGGGAATCTGCGACGGCTTTCGAGGGGAGACTCGCTTCGAAAGCGAGTGCGCCCGAGGAGGCGGGATGTTCTTCCTCTTTCGACACCAGAACTGCGTCCCGAGCGACCTGTACATGTACAGCGTTCAGAGAACGTTCTGTCTGGCGTCGTGGCACGAAGACAACTTCGCGTTCATCCTGCTTCGACACGACCGGCTCCACTACGCCTGGATTCTACGCTATCCAGTCGTTCTGCTCGAGGACAGCTTCACCGCTCACATCTTCAAAGACCTGGTCGCCGACGTCACGGAGCACGTGACCGAAACGACCAACTACCTGCGCTTGGACACGGTTCGCGACACGCCGCGACCGGTGACGTCGCTGTGCGTCGACGAATACGAGGCGTGCGCCGTCTGGAACGACCCGTGCACGTCGAACACTCAGATGCTGCTCACCTGTCCGCGCACCTGCGGCATCTGCAACGAGTCGCGACCGGTCGTCTGCTCGTTTCCGGCGGAAATGATCGGCGACTGGGTCGACGTCTCCGGAAGTTCCGTCGCATATCCGGTCCAGCTGTCGATCAACCGAACGACGCTGACGGTAACGGGAGGAGGAGGCGGAGGAGGAGCGGCGGGAGAAGGCGACGACGACGACGACGTCGAGGTTTTCCACTGCGTTTCCTGGACTCCGTCGCCGACCAGGAACAAGGCGTCGGCCGCTGCTGCTGCTGCTGCGGCGGCGGCAAGTTCCACCGGGGACGAGATGCTCGTCACGGAATTCGCAAACGGCTGTCGGCCGCGATACACGTGCGTGCGCATCCAGCGGAAGTCGTCTGCCGTCATCCTCGTGAAGCTGAGTCAGACGATGACGTGGCCGCTGTCGATGACGTCATCGACCGCCGACCACATCGACTGTCGGATGTTCTCCTACGACCACGACGAAGCGACCGCCGACCGCAAACTGCGCAGCCGGCACTCGAGGTTCATGTACCTGCGGGACCTCAGGGGGTTCGTGCCTTGTCGCCTGCCGGTTGGCGAGAATCAGACGTTGAGGGACTCCCGGCGGGGAACGGAGTGCGTCGGCGGCAGTCTGTCGGAAATCAACGCCGGAACAGGGTTCATGCTCAACTTCACCGACTGCTCTCATCCTCCTCCTCCTCCTCCTCTTCCGCAACGCCCCTCCTCCGTTTCTTTCAACTCGTCGTCCCAGTCGAGACGGCCGAGTGGCGGCGGCGGCGGCGGGGGATACTCCGGGGTCTTTCTCTGCCTGAAGTCGTCCCGGGTCTCTCCCACCGGGGACCTGGTCCTCATAACGCGGACCGATTCGCTGACGGACGCCGTCGTTCACTGCTGGGTCTACTTCGCCGACGTCCAGCAGCTCTACTGGCTGCACGACCGTCACTGCAACGAAACGATCAAGCGCCAGATACGACGGGACCGACTGTCGCCGATCGCCGTCGTCTCCCGCTGGCCCCCGCCACCGCAGCCGCCGCCGCCGCCGCCGCCGCCGCCGGGGAGACGCGAAGATCGCCGCCTTCGCCGACGAGGACGGCGTGGAGGAGACGCCCCACGCCCCAGCGGCGGCGGCGGCCGACCACAGCAGCGCCCCGCCGTCCCCCACCCGGAGGGCCTGGCAACCGTCGCTGAGGTTCTGGACAAAGACGTCGGATCACCGGAATCTGAACGATGGACACCAACAACAGCCTCTCAACGAATCGTCGAAAGGAGGTGCCGGCGATCGGACTTGGAGAGGTGGAATTAATTCCACCGGAATCCGAAACGATGACGATCCGGAGTTGGAATCTCAGACGGTTCCTAACGCTTTCGTCGTTCTAACGGTTGCGGTCATATTTGCCCTGCTGCAGATACCCTGTCTCTGCATCGTACCTCCGCTTTAACCTCTCATGCCAATGTCGCTTCAATGATTGATAACGCATACAGAGTGCAGCAGTGTTGCAGTTGAGAAATTTGAGCTGGGGGGGGGGAGTTGAGGACTGAAATTCAATGCATGACATAAACTGCATGTACCAGATATGCGATTTTTGGGAGGTTTGCAAAGTTAGCTAAGGGGTTCAACCCCCCCTCCAGCCCCTCCTCAACCTCCCCGGCAACTCCAACCCTGGTGTGCAGGCTATTTGGTGCCAGGTACGTTTGTATCACAAGGATCTGGCGATTTACCTGCTTTCAGTTTCGAATAGATGACATCTGCGCCACTATCTTCAGCATAGGGCATACGAAGGTTGCTAAAGATCCGATTGGAAAGTTGATCTCTTCCTGATGGAAATACGCTGCCATTTACCAACTTGCACTTAACCTTACTAACTAGGCTTATGAAATACTAGACTTACCAATACCTGTCTGGTCTCCGCAGAAAGGTAGCGAATTAACTTGCTTTACGCGATACATGACTCCCAACCGGGTCCACACCTCAGATCACACCTACAATCCCATGATCCCTACTCAGCTCCACCCTCCCTCTCCCACAAATCTTCACACATCAATGTTATTATCTTCGACTCCACACATCCGCGAGTCAAATCATCTCAAATGTCACGATTCAGTTAAGCTGTAAAATTGCCTGTTGTCAAAGTGGAGCGACTTTTTATATGTTAATTATAAATGACGTGTCGTTACATCAGCTGTAAATATAATGGCGCTATACTAATTGGAAATATAGCGACGCGGCTGACGCCATAGAAATGAGAAATGGCGGAGGTTAGTTCCGTTTTAAACACGCATGGACGTTGCGTGAATTTAAACTGATAGTAGCCATAATAAAAGCTTAATATCAGTTCATGTTGCTGTATTATTATGGTCTATCTCACTGTTTCTCACTATGATTGATATAACCTACTTCGAAGTGTCATTGATTGATGCCTTCGTATATTAGAATTTAGAACTGGTGCTTTCCAAGTGCAGAATGTTATTAAAGTATAAAATTTCAAGCAAGTAAAGAAAATAGTGATAATAAATCTTAAAATAGCCTGTCATGCCATTGACAAAGAAATGTGGAAATGAAGCTATACGTCTTCGGAATCTATTGCAATGGCTGAATACGATACAGAGGGACCATTAGGGGATTACTTTCTCAAGATGTCTTGTCAATAAAGCCAAACATAGAAGAACTGGTCCTGGCAAAGCAGATACGATACATTCATCCCATTGAATTTTGAATTTAAACATGATTACTAAGAATTGAACAAATAATTGTTATATATTAATTATTAACCTACTTAGGCAGTGGCGGTTCCAGGAATTCTTGGTGGGGGATGAAAAAAAAATTATAGGAAGTTGGTGTTGGGGATGCAAAGTGAAGAAGAAAAACAAAAGAAAAGAGAGAAAAAGGTCATTGTTTGCCCATTAAATGTTAATAAACCTTGCAAAAAGGTCCACAAGCTAAAAAAGAAGGTAATTCGCAGTATTTGTCACTAAATTTAAAAAAACTCACCGGAAAATAGGTCGACAAGCAAAAAAAGGTCATCCGGAACCCCGGTGGGGGGAATGGGGGATGCATCCCCAGTCATCAACATGGTGGAACCGCCACTGTACTTAAGGCCTAGTTGTAGTTAATATATTATAATATATTAATATATTATAATATATTATAATATATTAACTACAACTAGGCCCTAAGTATAGGTTAACAGTAGTTATTTTAAAATTTTAATTTTATAAGGTCTGCGAGCCATCAGAAAAATTCTGGGGGACCGCCAAGCAAGAAATCCTTTAAAAAGTTTGAGAACCACTGCTCTAGGCCCTATACTCTTTATTCAAGCACGGAGAACAAGCCAAGTACCTAGTAACTGGAATCATCATCACACTTTACAATGAACAAGGCTCCAGATCCGACGGTGGCAATTACACACAAATAACGCTACTATCGGTTCCTGGGAAAGTCTTCGCCCATGAAGAAACCTCGATCGATCGATCGATCAATCAATCAATCAATCAATCAATCATGTACCCACAGCTAAGGCCGCCGAGAGGTGGAACAGGAGGGCAATTGCACAGGGGCCCGGCGGCCTGCAGGGGACCCGGGCCCGGTGATTATGATGATGACATTGTATGAACTGTATTAACAATAGTCTGAACCCTGAAAAAGTCTGAGGACAAGGAGAAAGGTCATCTTCTCGTCACGCACAGGGGCCCTGGAATGTCAGGGGCCCGGGTGTTAAGTAATCAAGTAATCTCCTTTCAAAAAAGATAACAGGAGCAAGAAACAAAAAAGGTCATCAACACTTGTTTGTTACGGATGACGGCGTGGATCCGGAAAATTCTGGTTTTGAAAAAGACCGACAAGCAAAAAAAGTCATCAACTTTTTCACAGACTTGCCATGCAGGTCAGGGGCCCGTGATTATTTTTTGCACAGGGGCCCGCAAATTCTCTCGGCGGCCCTACCTACAGCTTGTCCATATCCAACCACTCTTGACAAGGATCTGAAGATCACGGCAACCTTGATTTAGGTCCTCCGCTGGCAGATCAACTGCAGATGCTCTCTACGCCCTGGTCCTGCGCCTTCCTGCAGAAATCCAGCAGGAATCATTCGACAAACCACTGAATATCTCGACATCAGGTCGAGTCATTTGAGTCAGTGGACAGACCTGCTCTGTGGAAAGCCCTGCGGGCCAAGGTTGCACCGAATTACCCACTAAGGCTGCTTACGTCTATATCAAACTATTGTGATTCTCCGTAAACTCTTAGCAACCTTTTTTCGTCTCTCCGCCTTCGCAATAAACGAAACTCCGTTGGCAGCGAACTGCGTTTTGGGCTTAATCGAATAAATTACGAAAAACTATCATTACTTTACGGTTGTTATAATATAATATCGTCATCTCCACTACCACCATCACCACCTCCATCAACACCACCACCACCATCATCATCACCGCGACCACCACCATCATTATCTAATTCTTTCTTTTCTTCTTCTTCTACTTCTTCTTCTTCTTCTTCTCCTCCTCCTCCTCTTCTTCATCTGCCTCCTCCTCACCTTCAGTATCTACGTCAGCTTATGGCAAATACTTAACTAGACCTGCGTGTACTTAAAAGAAGAAGAAGAAACGACTTTAAAACGAGAATTCGTTTTACAAGCGACTGAATTGGTTAATAAATTGTTTAGCTTCAGTTCACGGTGACTACAAAGATTAGAACGACGCATTTAAACACGTAATTGCGCACGAAACAAAGGGCGGCGTCGCCAGGACTTCGCCAGTATTTTCTGGTGTTAACGACGGTATTAATTTATGTCTTGTTTCTATTCGATATCTTCATAATGTGCCGCCATAAGAGCTGGACGATAACATTAAATGCCTTTTTTATGAGGCCTGCATTCTTTACCTGTGATTTGACTTTCAAAGAGCACACCTGCAATGCTCACATTCGAGATCTAGACCGTCTACGTTCCTACCTTGACAGTAGCGTAGCCAGGATTTCGCGAAGGGGGTATTGGGGTTATGACTTCTTCAAAAAAAACCTGACAAGCAAAGAAAAAATGTCACTTATTTGTTATATAGCATTCAGCTATACAACTATATTGGTATATTTTCGCTTGCTTTCTTCTTTTTTTGCTACCCAAACCCGATTTATAATAATACACAAAAAATTTGGGGTCGGCCATCAGATGGGCTGTTTAACTCCCAACCCAACCCCCTTGGCTACGCCACTGTACCTTGATATTAAAACTGCTTCCACTATCGCCACTTCAATAGCTCACTCTAAGTTAGACTACTGCAACTCACTGCTTCACAATCTTTCAAAAGCTTCCATATGTAGACTCCAATCGATTCAAAATGCTTTAGCTTGTGCAGTTACCAAATCACCAAAATTCTCCCATAATACACCATTACTCATATCTCTACATTGGCTGAAAATAGCAGAACGGATTAAATGTAAAATAATACCCTTCATACATCAACACCAGTCTACCTACGAAATCTGATAATCTCAACACATCCTCGATCTACTCGATCTGCCTCTCAATGTAACTCTCCTTCGACCTCTGAATCAATCATCTCTCAAAATTTGCAACCGTGCTTTTTCTTATGCTGCACCAGAACTTTGGAACTCAATTCCAGCATCCCTCCGCTGTCTACACTCTACACCATGGTCAAATAACAAATCCTGGGCCACAATTTCCTTCCATTCTTGCAAAACTTCTCAAGTTTTTCTTTCTAAACTCAAATTATTTCTCTTAAAAAATCTTTTCCTCCATAGCTGTAGCGTCCCAACCACTGGCCATTTGGATTAAATGACCCTGCATGAATGACCTCCACCTTTTTCTATAGCTAGGCCTACTTCATTCTTAGATTAAGCGCCTAGGAATAAAGAGCTACTTCGGTTATGCCTTTGAAAGCGCTATAGAAATTAACGAGATTTTGCTTACTTACTTACTTACTTACTTACTTACATTTGCTTCCAGGGTACTCGCATGAGGAAGAAGAAGCCCATTTGCAATACCTTCGCTGCTAGATTCAAGGTAGAAAATCAGTGTTCGCCTTACCTGAAAGCTGTAGGGTTAGTCCCGTCTTCCCCCACTCATAACCCCTCATAGGGATCAGGGAGGGTCCCAAGGGGGTCGATGAGTCTGGTTTTCAGTCGCCCGACCCCACCCCCACTCACTGAAAGTTGAAAATTTTGTTGGGTGGGAACCTCTCGACCACCCCTCCGCTGGTCTGCGAAGGCGATCACTCCAGAAAATGCATCTTATGATTGGTTTCATGGGCGCCCGCACATTGGGGCAAGAGGGGGCACTTGCCCCTCCTGGAAAATAAAAATGTCGATATTTCCCATTGAAATTTGAAAACCTTGCTAAAATATTAACCGTGACCATTGTGTTAAGATGTGTTTTGCCCCCTCTTGGAAAAATTTATGTGGCATAGCCATGACCATTATGTTTTGCCCCTCCTGGAAAAATTTCTGCGGGCGCCCATGATTGGTTTGGAAACTTTGCATGAAAGCCTGTCTTGTACATCGACTGTTAAATTATATTGGTAAACATCCAACTGGCAGACGTCTTCTGGTCGATGACACTCTTCACTCCGGTGCCTGATTCGTTCTGAGACTCGCTTGTGGCCGAAGGAGCGCAATGTCCTGCGTCGTTTATCATCATCGTTATATTATAGGCCATATATATATATATATATATATATATATATATATATATATATATATATATATATATATATATAGTGTATGGTGGAAATACATCGGATCGAATTTTTAGGACTCGTCTGGATCAGAGTCCCGGTCAACGAATCTTATCAGGTTCCGTGCTCCGTGAATTCCCAGTCGGAAGCAGCAACGTTATAGGTGCACTGGGTTTGAAATGCATATACACTGTACGGTGTACGTATATACAGTATAATGTTTCAGTCCACTCCTTTCCACTGGTCGACGACGAATGCGCTGGTGGCTTCTCTGTGACGCTGCCTACGCAAATACACGGCAATACAATTATTATTTTTTTCATTGTGCCCTTTTCTATTGTGTCATCGTGCTTTTTGAAAAGAAATGTGGCAGCATCACATTTTTATTGATATGCTAGATAAAATTATACTAGATTTGGATGGGTATTATTATTATTATTATTATTATTATTATTATTATTATTATTATCCCTATTATTATCCTATTATTATTATTATTATTATTATTATTATTATTATTATTATTATTATTATCCTATTATTATTATTATTATTATTATTATTATTATCTTATTATTATTATTATTATTATTATCATTATTATTATTATTATTATTATTATTATTATTATTATTATTATTATTATTATTATTATTATTATTATTATTATTACCAGACCATCCACGACATGAAATGTTAAAAAACTAGAAATAAGAGTTTTAAAAACGGATTGCAAGTGTTAGGTCAAAGACTAGCATTTAGGTCAACATAACAGATGGCAGTTGGTCGCTCAACATGCATCAAGCCACAATGAGGGGGATGCCAAAGCAGAATGGGTAATTGAAACTCTATTCCTGGTTCCGCCCCTGCCAACTCGACCCTCGAATCCGTCGTCGGATCCAGTTTCTATAGTCAACGAAGCAGTCGGAAAGGAATTCGTGCATGGGTTTCCAATGTTCAGTAGCATAAGTGACTCCTGTCTATCGGCTTAATTAAGTTACTGCGTAATTCAGTATTGAAATTCTAAGAAGGCGCGGTATATAGATGACTAATTATTGTTCGCTGTTATATATATATTTACCTAACATAATAACTTTATACTAGATTAATATAAAAAAGTTTAAAAGATTTGTAATAATTCACTTAGGCGGAATCTGATCAGATTATCTCATTTCAAGGTCGTCGTCAAGGCTACCAGCCTACCAAACATGCCTCGCTCTATTCCATGCTCTATACTTCTAACAGCCCTAAGTGTATTCACCTATTTCCGCTTAATTCACCCTGGGCTCAAAGACAATCACCCGAAGACGGACACGCATTGTTTTCGGAACTCCCTAATAGAATTTCCGCCAAACGCCCGAAAGAGCGCTCGCCCTAGCTGTCTGTGCGCAGGTGTCTGTGTCCAGTGTTTTATCCAGTCTCCAGGCCTTTGGGGGATGAAATTGACTTGGCTGGAGGGGAAGACGCTGTTCAAAGCAAAAATTGTGTCAGTGCCAGTGGCGTGCAGAGATTGGTCGCCGGTCGGTGCCCGGAGCCAAAGTCAATTAGGACACGCCCACCATCTGGTTTTGACCAGCAAAAAATGGTCGTCGAGTCAATTTTTTACTCCCTCTGGTGTGCGCCCGGGGCAACCGCCCCATCCCGCCCCTCTGTACGCTACTGGTCAGTGCTGGGATTTTGGGGAGGAATTTTGTGGTTTGGGTGAGGGAATTTTCACCCTATCATGCAGGCCTGTATAAAACAATGTCTGTGTCTATCGTTTCATGTCTTTATAAGCCTAAGCCTCTTCTGTTGAGTTCTCTTCTTACGACATAAAGTTCTAGTTGTGGACTATCTTCTGTGCCATCCATTATGACAAATGTACCTGATGCAGGCATCCAATCAGACACATTTTCAACTCTTCTAACGCCAATAGGGGCCTATTGATAATTATTTAAGCTTATAATATAGTTATATTTATTCTGCAATTGGGGATTGGGGCTGAAGATGCATGGCAGAATGGGTAGATTAGAAGTAGAGGAAGACAAGCTAAGAGATGGATAGATAATATAAAAGATGTCGGAAACAAAATCCGAAGCAACACACACACGACAGGAAACAGGAAGACCTGGAGTCATATCGTATCAAACTGATCGTCATCATAGATGATGGAAGAAACAAACCACGACATATATAGGCCTGGTTAGGCCTAATTCAACATCTGGAAATTAGTTGTAAATATCGCCTTTCATTTACTCTACACCGCAAATCTACAAAATTATGTATGCATCCATAGAAAACGGCAAAATTGAAGAGTGCCTACTGTAGGGCCTACGTCTGACCACTGACCAGGCCGGGAGTCTTTACAACAGGGAGTTACAACTGGCCACAATCAGTGGCGGCTCCACCGGGGGGGCACGGGGGGGGCCCGTGCCCCTATTGAGAGCCTGGCCCCCCCAGTGCCCCCAGTTGGGACCCTATACTTAATGCTACATACATTAAACAACAAATGGTTGGCCCCCCATGATTAGAAGTTGCTCCCCCAACGGCCCCCCCACTTGCCAAATCCTAGAGCCGCCACTGGCCACAATGTAGAGTATTGTAGACTAATGGTATATGCATTTTCATGGTCAAAGTCAAAGTTCAGTCGCCAGGCCACCAAGAGACTGACAGCTCAACTATATTACGGAATTTCTTTTGGGCTCTTATTTTGCAACTATAGGCCCTAGAACCCAGTCTTTCGGTAGACGCGTTGCCCTGCATGACTTGAGTTCACTTGTCTTTGTGACAAAATAAATTCAATATCTTTGTAGTTATTTGAACTCTAGCAAGATGGCCAGTGTTTTTCATTCAAAATGACCTTTCTGGCTTGACATTAATTATTCTTATTCGGATCGGATTTGGCGCGCCAATATTGCAATAGCGCCATCGACTGATATGCCCTGGGCATTATTAAGTAGTTTTTTTATTGATACTAGCGACACCAAGCGCCCGGCAGTTCCCACGCGGCGATTACACTCATCATTACAGGCGTATTTACCGAGTTCCTGATGTTACGTTAAATGACTCGTAGTATCTACGTATTACGTAATGACGAGGATAGATCTCGGATGCATGATCTGTGGTCGTGAACGGTGGGCGTCATAGTCTCAGTGCAAGACCATCGACTAACAATGGCCGGATCAGGTACTGTGTTTATGATTAATTTCTGACAGTATTTCCTATTGACAAAGCTCATCGTCGCCACGTAAACGATCGAACTACTACTATTCACTGTCAGACGTCTAAGATCAACAACGAAATGTCACTTTCGGAGCTTTATACGAAGGTAAGTTTGGTCATTTTCTTCTTACCTGTATTAGTTTACCTTAATTAGTGTTACCTGAGATGACGACGTATTCGTTCCTGTAGTTGAGTTTGTGATCTAGTTTTCCACATTCAAACTATTAGGGGTCATTTACCTTGTTGACGAGGTTTGTTTCATCTTAGTTTGTGTCATCGTGGATTTCTGTTGTTAAGAGTTGTTGTTGATGGGCTGTCCGCGTCTTCGCTGTTTGGTTTCAGAAGGAAGTTTAATTTTGAGTCTCAGTTGAGTTTGAGCTTCTGTTCTACGATTGAAACTTTGCTGTGAGATCATATTTTCTGAGCATAATCGGCTCCTACTTATGCTACTTACACTAGCACCGAATTAATTTACGACATATTGCACTATTACAGATTGTACAGATACAATAATAACCCCTGTTCCAACTGCAAAAAATCTTGGATTTACTTTTGACTCCTCCTTAAATTTTGAAGCTCACATATCTCAACTATCAAAAACCTGTTATGCTCACATTGAAATTCCGGGGAAGGGCGATTTCCTTCGCCCCTACCTTGATATTAAAACTGCTTCCACTATTGCATCTTCAATAGTTCACTCTAAGTTAGACTACTGCAACTCACTGTTTCACAATCTTCCAAAGGCTTCCATATGTAAACTCCAATCGATTCAAAATGCCTTAGCTCGTGCAGTAACTAAATCGCCTAAATTTTTGCCACATTACACCATTACTCAAATCTCTCCACTGGCTCAAGATAACAGAACGCATTGAATATAAAATAATATCGATGACTTATAACTCACTCCATACATCAAAACCAGTCTACCTAAGAAATCTTATAATTCTACAACAACCTGGATCTACTAGATCCTCTTCTCATGTAACTCTCCAGCGACCTCTGAATCAATCATCTCTCAAAATTTGCAATCGTGCTTTTTCATAGTGGGGCACCTGAGCTTTGGAACTCAATTCCAATATCCATTTGTTGTCTACATCATGCCAAATAACAAACTCTGAGTCACAATTTTCTCCCCTTCTTGCAACATCTCCTCATGTCTTTTCTTTCTAAACTAAAATCATTTCTCTTTATAAAATCATTCCCTCCATAGCTATAGCGTCCTGCCCACTCGACCTTTTGATTAAATGACCCGGCATGAATGACTGGTTTGGTTTATAGCTACTTCATTTGAGATTGACCTGATAGGAATAAGGAGCTACTTGGTGCATCTTTTGAAATAGCTTTAGAAATTAACGAGATTTTACTTACTTACTTACTTACTTACTATTAGTTTAGTACAATGTAAGGCAGTGTTTAATCTAGACTCCTGGACTCCGGGGGAAACTCAAAAAGCCGGGGGGAAAACTGACAGCCGGGGAGGGGAATTCTGCTAGGGGCCGCTGTTAGTCCATGCAGTATTCCAAAATTTCCGGGGGGAATTTGAAATTTCCGGGGGGAAGGGCGATTTCCCCCCGGAAACGGCCTAGATTAAACACTGATGTAAGGGGCCTACATTGCATCTTAAATGGATGAATCGTCAGTCATTGGATGGTTGGTGCCAGAGCCGGCGCGTGACTTTCGGTGGCCCCCTGCAATTTTTACGAGCGCAACATTTTTGAAATGTCTTGACGAGCAAAAAATAGGTCATCCATATATATTTTTGCCTCTTCAAATGACCTGACGAGCAAAAAACAAAACAAATACTACTTAAGAATAAGAAAAATGAAAACTCTTAAATATCCCCCTCCGGGGGACCCCTGGGACGGTGGGATCCTGCGGTCGGAGGGCAGGGCCAATCCTGTGGAACAGGCTTTGCAGGGGTCACCATGGGCTTTGGTTGGTGCTAAATGATAAAGAAGCTTGTCAGCTTGTCATGGCATAGTGGTTATCAATGGCGGCTCCAGGATTTGGCAAGTGGGGGGCCGTTGGAGTGGAAACTTCTAAGCATGAGGGCCAACCATTTGTTGATAGGTATGTAGTAGTAAGTATAGGGTCCAAGCAAGGGGTCACTGGGGATCAGGCTTTCAATAGGGGGGCACGGGCCCCCATGTTGAGCCGACACTGGTGGTTATGGCTCAAATGCCATACTGATTGTTGACGCGGGTCACTGCTTAACAATAACCTTGGATAATCCACAGCCTTGTCTTTAGTGAAGACAATGCTAAAGCATTGGAATGGATAGCATCATTGGCATAGTTAATGTTTGTCAAAGTGAATAGCTAATTTTGAGTAGGAGGCTTGTGGGTTGTTGTGAGGTTGGCTGAATGGTGGATTGAGGATATACAGTCAAAGTCACTTAATGGCATTTTTTTGTAATCATTCACTGCTTGATGCTGCCAGTGGCGGTTCCACGTGGGGGATGAGTGGGGATGCATCCCTCCCCACCGGACTTTTGGAGTTACTTTTTTTGCTAGTAAAAGCCTATTTAGGCTATTTTTGGGTAAAAGTCTAGTAAAACTAACTGGGGATGGCCTTTTTTTGCTTGTCAACCTATCGTCAAGCTATTTTTTTGGTAAAAGCGTAGTAAAATTATGGGTAAAATTCCCTGTTTCCAGCCTTTTTCGGCAAAGTTTATTGATTTTTTTCTCTTCTGTTGTCATCCCTTCCCATGCACCAACTTTCTATGAATTTGTTCATTCTCCCCCCGCCAAGAAATCCTGGAACCGCCACTGGATGCTGCATTTTTTCTGATCCTCAGTTGTCACCAATGCTAAATATTTATTAAATTCCTGTTACTGTTGATTCCACTTTCAGCTTACAATGGTCTTTTCAATGCTAATTTAGCTGTTTTTGACTTTGCTGTAAATGCTGTGATTAAGATTTGAGATGGAGGAAGAGGAAGAGGAGAGGATTTGAAAGAGGATGAAGAAGATGAAGAGAGGACATTTAAAAATATACATATACTAAAGGAAATTTATGATTGCATCTTATTGATTGCTGATTAGGAAATTGCTTTATTCTGACTTATAAATAAATTTGCACGAAACAGCAGAACAAATTGTGAAATACAGTTTGAATTAGACACTGAACCTTTGACTTTAATATATTGAATAGTTATGCTCATTATTATTTTAAATTCTAATTACATTCTGTGATTGAAGTGTGTCAGAGGAGAAGTTTATAATACCTGCTGAAGTTCTGACTCTAGTTCAGCTAATAACGTCATCTTGGTGCCTGCTTGGCTTATTCAAGAACTTTTGAACTAGTGAAGTTTGACTACTTTTAGTTAGCATGCCATGTGGATGCTATCTGCGATGTTCTCTGATCAGAGGCATAGCTACCATATAGCAAGAATAAGCAAGGCATTAGGGCCCAGAAGAACTGGGGCCCTTTTTGACCACCAATGTAAAAAAGAAAGTAAATAATAACAGACTTTGTATATTTAATAAAGCTATCTTGTATTACATTGTTAAATAAGAAGTAAGATAATTGTTATTGTTCTATTATTTCGTTATTGAATTAAATAACATGTCACAATTACTATGATTATTGTTATTAACTATTATTACAGTACTGTTCATATTATTTAAATTTGAAACTGTATGAAACATTGTTTTAAAGTTGAAAATCCTCCATGATTATGGGTCATGTTCTTCGCTGCCCTTTAAGCCTTAGTGCGCTGTTCGTCAGTCATGTTGTGACTTTTTAAGTTGAAGGGGCCCATTAATCATTTTTGCATTAAGGCCTAAAAATCCTAGCTATGCCACTGTCTCTGATATCAGATTCCACATTCTTTATACTTTTATATTTCATTGAGATTCTTTAATTTAAAAATGGAGTCTCCATACTTTGATGCTATAATGCAGTAATGAAACGTACAATGAAAAGTAATGAAAGCACAAAAAGATTACCATTTGAGTTATTCTGAAACTGGTTTCTTGTGTTTCAAGATAGAAATTATGAACTATGCTGCTGTGTTATATAATGAACCCTATTACCTTAAGATGCGACTTCTCCCTCGACTTACTACTCAGTCCACTAGGTATTCGGCAGGACTTTCATTTGCTGTTCCTCATTCTCGCACCGTCATTGGTCGCTAGTTGTTTCTCAGTGTGTGGCCCTAAGCTTTGGAATTCATTACCAATATCACTCATATAACTAACAATTTATCATCTTTCAGATGCAGTAAACATACAGTACCTGTTTGACTTGGCTTATCCCCCATAGATTGCGCCCCCCCTCCGCTGTTCTGACTGATCTTCCGGATTGACCTGGCTCTAATTCTGTTTGGATTTGGTGTGCCATCGGCTGATGCCCTGGGCATTATGATAGTGGTGCCATAGAAGTTGATTGATTGATTGGTTGATTGATTGATTGATTGATTGATTGATTGATTATGTGGCAACACTTTAACACCCTTGGTTAATTTTCTTTCTTCTTTGTTAATGCTTACATTATATGTTTTGCTGATTTTCTGATATGCTGGCCATGGTTTGCAATATGATTCTGTGTGTTTTGTTCAATACAAATGCTGCACCAGTCATTTTATCTGAATGATTTATTTGAGGTCTCAGAGAAATCTGTTTGGTGGTATTGAGATAAACTGTAGGAATATGTTGACTTGCAACTTCAG
Organism: Metaphire vulgaris; assembly: GCA_018105865.1. NCBI lineage: Eukaryota > Metazoa > Annelida > Clitellata > Crassiclitellata > Megascolecidae > Metaphire > Metaphire vulgaris. Next base: position 8,047,710 of record CM030834.1, read on the forward strand.
AGTATGACTGTCCTACAGTAAATATATTGTCTGAATCACATAAAATTCTATAAAAATTTTCTTTATTCAAAGTAAACCTTTGTATGATATCGTATTTACATATTTTATAGATATGTTATCACTGTCACAGAAATGCCATCTTTGCTAGGATAACACTGAGTATATATGAAGTGGGAGATTGCTTTGATGATGGCAGTGAAATGTAAAATTATAAATATGTGGCAACACATGTTTTCAGAATAGTTTACATTCCTGACTTCACGTTTTAACCTTTTATTATACTTGTTTGATCATTTATTTAGCTCCATTTCATGAAATTCATGCAGAGGCACTACGAATGCTTAAGATACTTAGTGCTCAGTATTCACCTGAGTACTTGATGCATTATTATTATTATTATTATTATTATTATTATTATTATCTGATAATTTATAGAGCCCTATAACAAGGCATAAGCCTAAATCAAGAGTGCTTTACAATAATGAGTTAGCAATCATACAACGTACTAAACAAGTGTGTCTTAAGATTCTTCTTGAACTGTTCAATAGATTTCGAATTAGTGACAAAGTCCGGGAGGGTATTCCACAGAAGTGGGTTCCCTCTGGTGACCGATCTTTCACCTAGAATCGTTGTTTGCAAAGGTGGTGGGATAATTAGGGAGACCTTGTTACTAGAGCAAAGCTGTCGGCTGCTATTAAGCAGACATAGTGTATCTTCGAATCAGTATAGCCAGATAATCAGGACAGGTTTGATCATTTATAACTCTGAACGTTATCAGACATCTCTTGTATATTATGTGTTCAGGAACTCGTAACCAGCACAATTTATCTCTTAGGTAAGGAGTGATATGATCGCACCATCTCGCACCAAAAATCAGTCTCACAGATGTATTCACAATTGACTGTAGGCATCACAGTCGACTTTCTGGTAGTCCATAAAGGACGTTATTACAATAATCGATTCGTGTTAGAATTATTTTAAGCACCAGTAGGATCACTACATCTGTCGCCAGATAGCGTCTAATCTGTTTGATTTTCCGTAGGTGAAAATAGCATACTCTTGTTACATTATGCACATGGTTCTCCAGGGTAAGTTTCTGATCCAGGAGGACTCCAAGTAGCCGCAATTGAGTTGTCGGTGCTACCATCGCTCCTGCAATGGAGAGTGGGGTTTGGCTTATTAGACGAGTCCTCGGTGAGCTGAACCAGAGTATTTCAGTTTTCCCTGGATTCAATGCCGACCTGTTTGAGGCCCTCCACTGATCAATCACAGTGTGTGGTACAGTACGTTATTCTCAACTCCAACTGTTCTTTATCTGTTGGTGAAAATGACGAAAGAATCTGAATGTCGTCGGCGTACGGCGTACGTGGTTTTGACAGTTTGCCAGTACTCCGAGTACCCTGTGATTTTAAGGTTAAAGTGTCAAAAGTTGAATCATGAATGTGATTAACAAGGATGCTGTTATAATATTATAAGTTCCGTTGTACCTTTTGCTCTATCCTGATGAATGTGTTTGATGATTTTCCAATATCCTCGTTCAAACATATGTCTTGGTCATTTTGTTTGAATCTTCAAATGTGATTTGTACTTAGTGTTAGTAGTAGTCTTACTGAAGTGCCTTGAGCTGTTGATCGATATCTACCTCTCGCGCTTGATCTCAATCAAAGTTAAAGTGTGCACACAGTGTGGTATGCTCTTTGGCAGTCTGACATCTTGAAACTGTAAACGTATTGAGTTTATTTATTGTGTCTGTAGATGTACTAGTTGTATTTTTTGGTACTAAGGCAGCCGCTATCTTTTGATGACTCGGGCTGATGTCCAGGAATGCTTCCAGTTGCTTTCTGTATCATTTGTTGTTACACAATAACTGTGCAAGATTTCTTAGTAAGTATTGTAGTGAAATATGTAGCACATTTATATATATAATAGATTTGTAAATTTTCAGGATGCCCGGGTATGGCTTCCAGATCCCAATCTCGTTTGGAAATGTGCCACTTTATTAGAAGATTTCAAGGGACAGAAGCAACTGGCCATTCGTTACGATGACGGATCGGTGAGCTCAGTAATAACCGTTTGTCAGAGTTTGCCCATATAATTCAGAATCTGAACAAATGTTTAGATTTCTAATAAAGGATTGGCAACATCTGGAGAAGCAAAAAGTTGCTTTTGTTTTTGCCGTAATAGCTATCAGTGATATTGGTTGAAATATTTCATGTGATTGTGAAATTTTTGAAAAATTTCAAGGGCATGCAACTTGAAATATTTCAAGTACTAATACTACTGTAGTACTGTACTGATGCTATTAACTGAGTACTGAGTTCATAAAGTAACTTAGTTACTTGAATATCTCAAGTTTCTCAACAGCTAAAACAGTAGTCAGAACACTAGCAAAGTCTAGAAGTAACTTTACATGGCATTAAAGTGCTACTAACTGATAAGCCTATAAGGTAGACACTCAAGAGCAACAGAAATGACATGTTTTTTATTTCAAAAGTTTCATACATTTTAAAAATATTTTTAAAAAATTCATTGTAAATTTCACTCAACAAAAATTTCATGAAAATAGACATCTCTTATTGTCATTGTGTTTCTTTGCTTTTTCATGGATTTGCATGGTAAATTTCAAAATGTGATACAGCTCTTTGAACTTGTTTATTTTGTAAAAAGTTTTATCTTTAAAATTAGTGCTGTCCTTTAATCGTGATTAACGCGCGATTAATGCGTTAATCTAGTAATTGCGATTAATTTTTTAATCGCGATTAAAAAAATTAATTGCATCATAATTAATCGCCTCATATTTCTCTAAAGAAACTTTAAAAAACTGAGCTTGAAAGTGATAATGTCATGAGTTTTTGTTTAAAGTTGACTGAAATGGATGATGCATGTGCTATATAATGTTATGCGTGGTCACTAGTTGGAATTCTGAAAGTCTGTTCTGCAACTGGTGCATTGTTTATTTAAATTTAATTAATACTTCGGGACCAGATAACGTTGTTAAAGAAATGCGATTAATCACGATTAATCGTGATTAATAATTTTAATCGCACGATTAATCGTGATTAAATAAATTAATCATTGAACAGCACTACTGAAAATATATTTAATAGGCTTTAGTGCAAGATTAAAGAGGTTCATATTTTTGTGACTATCAGAAATTCTTTCTCTAGTTGCTGTTTTGATTGAATTTTCATATTAAAATCATATACAGTAATGTGAAGAGTAATCATATAATTATGTAATCATGTAATCTGTAAGTTTTTGCTTTTAATCCAATCAGGACGATCGAATTAATGTCAAGTCCACAAACGAACTTCCACATCTGAGGAATCCAGAAATCTTAATTGGAGAAAATGACTTAACATCACTCAGCTATCTTCATGAACCAGCCGGTGAGCTTTGGTGATATCCAGTGAAGGGCAACTAACTAAAAAATATTAGTTAAACTATAACTAAATTTCAACTAAAAATAAGTAGTTAAACTTTTAGTTGCTAACTAACTTTCTAAAATAGTTAACTAAACTAAAAAAATATAGTTAAACTTTTTGCAACTAATTTTACAACTATTTTTCATGTATCAAGTATGTGTTCATGAAAACAATTCAAAACATAGACGATGCTGGCAGCATTGAAATTCTGAAACATCAGTCAATGAACCATTGAATTAATTAATCATTGCATTTCCCGCTTACCAACGAGATCAAAGAATAAAGTAAGTAAAAATACACTGGTCTCTGACCAAGATCAGTGATATATGGTGATTTATCGTTGTCATGAAAGAAATTATCCAGAAAGGAATAGATTAAAAGGTACTGTAATTTCGGATCACCAACTAAAATTTTTAGTTAAACTATTTAATTATTAACTAAATTTTTTTTAGTTAAACTATCATTTAACTAAACTATTTATATTTAATTAAACTATGAAGCTAACTAAAAAAAAGTAGTTAAACTTTTGAGTTAACAACTAATTAGTTAACTAGTTGCCCATCACTTTGGTGATATCCTTCATCATACTATCTTCATGTCATGATTATCTTTTGTGTCTATTTGTGAACTATTATTCCATTATTGATATAGAATTAAGAATGATCCTTAGCGTCTTCTTTTTAAAGGGAAAAATTATCACAAGGTTGCAACATTTTAAGCACTAAAATCGTACTTTTTGTTAGTTAAATTCTCGATGATTTGTTTTTTCTTGATGAAATATACAAAACTGCACTCAGATTGTGAAATTGTCCAATTAAACGAACTGTGCAGGATTGTTGTTTCTGCCTATTTCTTGAAATGGACACACCACTTCATGATTTATGCAAAAACCTGAGAAGAGCCTTGAAATTATGCATTAAGTTTTATGATTGACGGCCATATTCAAAGTAACGCTGGATGATTGATTTAGTATGATTTTCCTCTCACCAGTGACTTAGTGAGCAAATATATATTAAGATTTTATTGGTATTTCAAATTGGATGTATCCAGGGCTTTTTTGTTAAAAAATATTTTCTGGAATGCAGTAGTCAGAAGTCACTTGTCAACATGACGTAGAGGCCAAAACAGTTACTATAATGATTATGATCAATAAAACATTAAATTCAAACATAGAAAATTTAGAACTATATAAGTTCTCTATTTTCTATTTATGAATTTAATGTTGCAAAAAATTACCAGTCTTCAGATTTTCCAGAATGCCGTTCATATTTTCCGGAACTCCAGAACGCCTCATTCCGGCACAAAAACCCCTGGATGTATCAATATTTTAGTATTGTTATTAGTGTGCAAAGAGCTTTTTGAAATAGATAATTATATGCTAAATCCAATAATAAGGGAACTGATCTTGTGTAGGCAGCCTTTCTTAGATTCAAAATTTGAGTTTTGCTGGAACTTTGTTTGCTTTGATTCCTGAATTAGTCAATAGTTCTCAGTCTGGCTGTAACAACTATAACAGTTCAAACAGCCTCTAATGAAATGAAATGAATTTCAGTGTCCATAATTTGTTACTAAGCTTGTTTTATGACTTTCTAATCAGTATAATTTAGATCATGACTTTGTTTTATAGTTTTATATAACCTCCAAGTTCGATTTTGTGAAAGGAATTATATTTACACATATTGTGGTAAGTTATCAGAATATTTTGCTATTGGCCAGCTGATTGTTGTTAAAATTTCTATGCAATAAGTCTGCTATAGCTTATAAATTTATTTGATCAGTAATTTTTCAGTATTGGAAACAATTAATTATTACTGAAAGTTATTTGTCAGTTTTGTTGGATAAGCTGATAATGTGATCTGTTTGTAGTAATCAACAGCATAAATTTTAATTCTCATCATTAGTCACAATAACAATATTAGAAGCTTTATCTTACTTGTCAATATTTTGATACATTTGCTGATTTGTAAATTCACTTGACACTGAAGTTTTACAAAGCTTTTAATAGGTGTGCTGGAATAGTTTGATATCTTGAATTTATGAAATATTATTTCTTTAGCAATAAACTTACTCTTATTGATTCTTTGATTAATATTACAAAATTCTTGTGTTGAATTTCTCTTAAATTTTTATTTAGCTGTTTTGTTAAATAATGTGCAAATCTTTTTTTTAGCTTATCATGATTTAAGGAGATGAAGGCATATAGGATTTTTAAAATCTGTCAAATTTCATTTTAAAATATTAATTTGTTTCTTCTCCCAATTCTTATTTCTCTCTTGCTTTTTGGGGGTCATGGAATTGCTCTCAAAGCTGATTCTATACAGTACTGCATTATTTTGATCTGTGGAGATTGTGCTTTATCTAGAGCTGTTAATTTGCCAGTAATTAATTTACGTGATTCAATTACTGTGGTCTGAAATTGATCTGTAGGGATTGTTCTTGTTGCAATTAATCCATATCAACAGCTCCCCATCTATGACAATGACACGATACGTGCGTACAGTGGCCAGGACATGGCCAGTATGGATCCTCACATCTTTGCTGTGGCAGAGGAGGCTTTCAAGAGAATGACCAGGTCTGACTGTGCTATGAACATCGGTCACTCATTTCAGTTATTTTGCTTTTTGATTGCAACAACAGTAGCACTGATAAACATTTAGTGTATGGAGATGTGAAATATAAAAACTATAAAAACAAAAACCTATTTATGTAACAATGTATTTTGTTAACACAGAGATTTCAAAGGGGAACTAACTCCTGTCATAATTCCAAATTTTCTAGGGTTTGTATTAGAAGTGATGCTATTTGTGTGATGTCTGCTAGAGTGCTTACTATTACTTATTATTATTATTTTTGTTGCCTTATTTTCATTAATAAAATATATGCAGTCTATATTGTATTGTAACGCAGAGCATAAGGTTTGATGGCCTATAGTAAAGGGTGGTAAAATTCAGGACAGTGAATGAAGAGTGCCAAAGAGTCATTATTCCTGCATGACCTTGAGTAATGCATTCCTTGTAGTGCTTCTGCAATTTGACTGTCTTGGCAGGTCGCATGGGCTTTTACAAAAATGAAGTCTTTGTGCAAGAGATCATGCAGTGTTTGACTGTTTATCAGTGTCAAATAGGAATCAGTGGTTACTTTATTTTTTGCCTTTGGCAACGAAACATCTTAAGCTTAGTTGATTTAAAATGTCTTCAAATTGATTTAAAAATTTGACTTAAAAAGTTGATTTTAAGTTGAAAAAAGTTGATTTAAAAGTTGAAAGAAGTTGATTTAAAAACTTTTAACTCTTTTTCTACACTGTAAATGACAGCAGTTCAAATGCATTATGAAGTTCTGACAGAAAAATCAACAGATCTTGACATGCCACTACAGTGTTTCTAGCATTTTTGGTCTAGGCCAGTGTTGTCCAAAGTTTGTGAGTCCACGGAACCCTGGACAAATAATTTCATTGTTGTGGAACCCCACCCCTCCCCAGAGAGAAAACTTTGTTAAAAATGATAGGTAACAATTATTCAGGTACAATAGTACAGCGTACAGTTTTAAGACTTAAGTCTTTACTTCTTAAGTCTGAAGACTGTTTTATATTACTATCAGCTTGAAAATGATATCTAGAAATATTTAAAGTTAAGACAAACAAGAAATTGCCTACGATGTCGTACCATAGATTGGAAATTTTTGATCCATTCTTTTCCCTAGGTATAATGATGATCAATCGACTCACAATGTGCAATCACTGTAATGTAAAAAAATTGACAAAGATTTGAATTTAGTTGATTGTTAAATAATTGTTTTATGAGTAGAATGTTAGATTAAAAAGCCCCATTTTCTGCAGAACACACATTGGACAGCACTGGTCTAGACTTTGGTGTTTGGGTGACTTATTTGCTTGTCTTCTGATCAGTGTTTTATACAGGCCTGTTAGGAGGGGAGATTTCCCCTCCAAAACATCAAAATCCCCCCAAATCCCAGCACTTACACAAATTTTGCATTGAACTGTGTCGTTTCCCCTCCAACCAAGTTGATTTTCCCCTGAAAGCCTCAATTCCCCCCCCCCCCAAAGGTCTGGAGTCTGGATAAGACACTGCTTTTGATGCATTTGCAGCCTCTTGGAATTTCAGTTTGTAATATATTTTGCTGTTTGTCATAAAACTGGGCAGTTATGTTTGTTAAGACTCATTGACAAATGCAAAATTTAGAAATCTAATATATCGAAGTTGCATAAATCTGTCTAGAGAACATGGGTGAAGGTTTTGTATGATTTTTGCTCTTAAGCATTTGTTAATATTTTTGCTATATGTATTAGATTTGAAGAAAATCAATCTATCATAGTTTCTGGAGAGTCAGGAGCTGGAAAAACTGTTTCAGCAAAGTATGCTATGAGATATTTTGCAACAGTATGTGGCGCTGAGGCTGAAACTCAAATAGAAAAGAGAGTATTGGCTTCAAACCCAATTATGGAGGTTTGCTCTCTGCTGACTGTTTTACTTGAATAGTTAGGGATTGCATTTTGAACAAAATTTGGTATGTGACTAAATAGGTTACTGATTAAGTCACGGATGATTAGGTCATGGACTTTTAGGTCATGGGAACGTTAGGTCATGGGGTGTTTAGGTTAGATGCCAGTTATATATAGAAAAATTCAATTTATTAAAAATGTTTTTTCTTTACATTCTTTTTCCAAATAGAGAGCTATATAAGGATTTATTTAGATCAGAATAAATTCTTATTACATCAAATAAAAATAAGTTGTGTGAGTATTTAGATCAGTGTTAGTTCGCATTTCATCAGGCTGTTGTGGGATAAACCTCGAACATAGTCTATGATTTCGCATTCTGCATAAGCTGTGAAAATGCTTGAAATTCGATCGCTTGCTTGTTGATTTGTTTTTCGTGACTATGAATTTCAGTGTAAATTTATATGCATAGATTTAATTTCAACGACCTTATTAAGTGATAGATCTTGACACTTTAGAATGAAACAGTAACTAGGCTTTGCAGCTGAAACCAGATACCTTTGTCTTTTCATGACTGGTGCATGACCTAAACATCCTGTGACCTAACTGTCCTGTTGCATAATCGTCTGGTGACCCAATTGGCTTGACCTAGTTGTCCACGACCCAATTGGCATGACCTAATCATCCTGTCCTGAACAAAATTGTAGATCCTCCCGATTCTTTTGCTTGAACATGTTACTTTTTGTAGCTTTAAAAAATGTTACTTAAATTTTGTTTATCACTCCTTGCATTTGTGTAAATCGATCAACTTAAAGTCACCGGTGGATGCAAAAGGAGTTATAATTCAAGCATCTTGCATAGAATTTGATTTTAAAAGTAGTTGGTCTTACTTACTGTTAAAATATTCTTGTGAATCATTTAGCATTGCGGTGGTCAATGACTTTTGAAAGTGTCTCATAATTATTGGTAATTTGCTTACTGGTTACATTGTGTGAATTTAGGCTATTGGAAATGCTAAGACAACAAGAAATGATAACAGCAGTCGATTTGGAAAATACATTCAGATTGGTTTCAGCAAAAATGAACACATCTTAGGTGCAAATATGAGGACTTATCTGCTTGAAAAGTCAAGGTATCTTTCAGATGATTCTCCAAACTTTGTAACTGTTATAAGGAATATAATGAATTTCTATTTATATTAAAGAGTTGCTTTAGACAAATGGCTTCTGTTTGGTGTCAGCTGCTTTTTATTACTGACCATTTGGATTGTTTATGTTTTTATAATTGTTTTAGGTGTCCACTTAATTCATTATGGGTTGTAATAAAATTTAATTCATGCTGTTTATGTATGACTTTTGAAATGCTGCTTTATTCCCTGAACATTAAAGTTGGATCACAGCAATGGGAGAATAATTATCTGGATGTAGTTGCCATTTCTACGGTAGTTTATTGATTGGGTAATCTGGATCTAGTGTCTTCTGTCGATACATGTCTTATTACATTGCTGCTGTTTTGTGTGATCTAATCAGTAATTGGTAACTGATCTTTTATTTTAGGGTCGTCTTTCAAGCACCCGAAGAGCGTAATTATCACATTTTCTACCAGCTGTGCTCTGGCCGAGGCAGCCCGGAATTCAAAGAATTCAAGCTTGGTGAGGAGTTGATTCAGGTTTTCTGTAATTTTTGGTAGTTTTGATGATTGTTGATTATGTTATCATATTATGGTTTTATTAAAATAGTAAACTGGATTGCTTTTGAGTCAAGATCAATGAATACATTTGAAATACTGGACGTTAAACATCAGAGGTTGTACGGTGAAGTAACTTGAATAATGCCAAATGTCTTGCAGAAAATAATTTTAAGAATAGTATTTATTGGAATTTTGCAGATCATCCAGATGAGTTCTTTTACACCAATCAAGGAAGCTCACCTGTAGTTGGTACGGTTGATGATGCAGATGACTTTCTAAACACCAGACAGGCCCTTGGAGTGCTGGGTGAGGTTCAGAATTTCATAAGTTGGGGCGTTTTTTGAGAATCAAGATCCATTTTCACTTTGACGTTTTCATTGGCTGGTAACGTATAGTGAATACATTACCAAATGCTGATATTTTCATTGTTGCTGTAGGTATCAATGCTGTCAAACAGATGGAGATTTTCCGAATTTTAGCAGGAATTCTGCATCTTGGAAATGTGGAAATTTTGGAAGATGAAAAGTCAAGCGAAGCCACAGTCATTCCAGTAAGTCAATAAACTGTTTAGAATGTAAAATTTGTCTTCAATAAAGACTGGGCAACTGAATGGCTAATCTTATTTGATTGCAGCCAATTACTGTATAAATATGTGATTTAATTATAAACATTTACTAATCTGCTTGTGCTTATTATTTAACAGTCTTACCAATGATTGGTTTCTTCTTTTCTTACAGACCTCTGTTATGCCTTGATGTTCTCTTAATTGTTTGATTACTACTGGAGAAGTGTATTGTAAAACTTGGTTGTTGATGATATGATTGTTTTTATTATGTCTTTCCATTATTTAAAATGCACATGATGCAGAGTTGTAAGAATCTCAAACATATTTAGACATCTTGATCTGTTTTTCAGCCAAAAGATCACCATTTGCCTTTGATGGCAAAGCTGCTTGGCATTGACACAGATCAGATGCGATTCTGGCTGTGTAATAAGAAGATTGTTACTGTCAATGAGACTCTAACAGTACCTTTGACTTTGGCCCAGGTACACAAAAAGCATCATATTATTATTATTATTATTATTATTATTATTATTATTATTATTATTATTTATTATTATATATATATATATATATATATATATAATATTATAATATATAATATATTATTATAATAATAAAAAATCATAATTTGTATTTTACTTTTTGTTGTGTGTGTACTTATTCTAAAGACTGTAGTCTGTAGTCTGCCACATGGCATTTTATAACCTGTGATGGTTACTTCATGATGCAGGTCTATTTTTCCCGTGACGCTCTTGAAACATATCTACTCACAGCTCTTTCTTTGGATTGTCACCGAACTGAATAAGTCATTATCGTCTACAGCAAAAATGTCCAAGTTTATCGGAGTGCTCGACATCTACGGGTAAAAAACTTCTGAACTATTCTGCACTGACAGTTTTATTGGCAATCAGAGAAAAAAATTAATTTAGCGAATATATTGGATTCACTTTTATTTTGTTATGAAAATTGAAACTATCCATTAAGAGCATACATATTTCTGCTTTGCACCTCTTCAGTGCAATTAATGGCTATGAGAGGCTTTCCTTTGCAACTTTCTGCTGTTTGATTTTCAGCTGTATTTGATTATTGGCCATTGAATTGTTGGATAAAATGCAAATATTTAAATTCTGTGCCAAATGTTTTTTTTAAATGTTTTTATATTTATTTGTGAAAATGTTTAGTTAATGTTGTATGTATTTTCTTGATAATTTCTGGCAACAGCTTTGAGACATTTGAAGTGAACAGCTTTGAACAATTTTGCATAAACTTTGCAAATGAAAAGCTACAGCAGCAATTCTGTCTGGTTTGTTTATGGCTTCATTAATAAGTTTTATTCATTCATGCATCTCTGAAATTTTGCTACAAAATGTGACCTATTAATTTCAAGATGTATCCTCTATATTTAATATAATTAGTATGCTTAAGTCAATTATGATTATTTCATAGAGCATATTTAAATTGCCATTTGACCTAGAAAAAAACAAGAAATTAAAAAAAACTTATTCCGGCTGTTGAATGTTGGGTTTCTTGTGTTTGTGAGCAGCATGTCTTCAAACTAGAGCAAGAGGAATATGTGAAAGAACAGATTGAATGGTCTTTCATTGATTTCTATGACAACCAGCCTTGTATCGACCTGATTGAGGGAAAACTCGGAATTATAGATCTTCTTGATGAAGAATGCAAGGTCAGATTATACAGTATCCTGTATCAGTTAATGAAAGTTAATTATTTGTTGTGCGGAAAGTGTTAGTTTGACATTTTATGTCAAAGAACCTCTTTCACTGGTACAATATTTTCATGAATTGCGGTATCATATATAACAAATTGCTTTATAATAGTAATCTTATATTTGTGTAAGAAATAAAGCGTACATACAAACTTTAAAAAACGGATAAGGACATGATGCAAAATGTTTAAAATTCAGATGGCAAGCAAATGTGCACAATACACAAGCAAAATTCAACGATTTTCTTAAGTATTATGCTGCAAAAGCTGTTTGACGACAGACAATGCTATGCACAAAATTGTGTCCAAGCATCAGTCTTAAACAGTCAACATTTACTTTTATCTTTGTTTGAAAAACTCTGCAGACAGCTAATTGGATTAATCTATCAGGTGCATTACACATACTCTTATTTGGCCTAGTAGCTTCGATGCTTTATGCAAACGGAATATTGTTTTGCTTAGATACTCAAAATATGCATATAAATATATCTTAACAGTTCGGTTTAACAGATTGAGTTGTCTGCATATCAACCATACATTGTCTGCCATTTTTCAGCTGCCAAAAGGCTCAGACCAGAACTGGTGTCGGAAGCTGTACGAAAAGTTTGGGAAAAAACAAACACTTTGGAAAACCTCGAATGTCACAAGCAGCGTTCATTATTCACCATTTTGCGGACAATGTCGAATATCAGTGTGACGGCTTTCTCGAGAAAAATCGTGACACTGTTCTCGAGGAACAGATCAACATTCTAAAAGCCAGTGAAGTAGGTTTCAGCTGATTGGTGATTTTTAAGTTGATGTCTTGAAATTGAGGATGACAATCAGACTAGATGCAGGAGATCATATGATAGACGTGGCCAGGAACCCAAGTCAGGTCATTTGCATTACCAATTATAATTTAATGCTTATGTGAAGTAGATAATTATAATGGAAGAAATGGAGGCATATAAAACGGCGACAACCAAGTGCTTTGGATTATATGCTTCTGTGAAAAGCATATTTGATGACCTTATATCCATCATTAAGATGAGTTTTGAGTATGTCAAAAGAAGAAAAGGTTCCAAAAAATCCAGATGATTTTGTGTCAACGAGAGAAAAGGGTTACTTGAATATGATTCAAAATGCTGTTGGAAAATGTTGTTTGAGAAAATTTCTGATTGAGATCATGGTTCTAACTTTAACAAACCATTGGATTGTTGATTAAAATTAATGTACAGCATGTAATTGAGTTGCTCGCAAAATTATAATAGGAAGTGCATATTTATTTGAGTGATTGAATCACTGGTATTTGATAATTATTTTAGAATTACATAAATTGGAATGAGTAATTAATTATCGGACTAAAGTTTAATGCATAAGCAGAGTGTTTAGTGATTTCAATGACTGCTTGTGTTGTAGCATGAACTCATAGCAGAACTTTTCAATGAAAAAGTTGAGGCTGTTGCTGGTCAAGGAGGACAAAGTCGCGGTGGCTCAGCTAGAAGTCATACATTGAGACCTGCACGGGAACAGCCAAAGTCTACTGCCCAGACAAAGCAGCACCGCAAAACAGTCGGAGCACAGGTAATGATCCTAAATCTGAAACTTAGTCATGATTTTGAAATGTAGTCATGTGATAGTTTTTGTGGAGATTGCAGTATATTTAAGTTCCGTCGATGCTTGTCAATGTGAAAAATACTATTTAATTAATTTATCATGTGTTCAAAAGTTTGAATGTAGCTGTACTTATGTATTGCATGTTATAGAATTTAATGCTGGTTAGATTTGTCACTATGTTTGAGAGCTTGTCTTAGTTTATCAGTACTTTTTTATCTGTTTAATTGGTTTATTGTGATCAAAATCCTAAAATCTGAGATTTTATCATGATGCTAAAAAGTATTTATGAGCTTTATTTAGTTTTTGAGTTTTGTTTTTTTTTTTACTAAACAGTCTTTCTTTTTCAGTTTTCTGAATCATTGAAATTTCTAATGGAAACTCTCTTCTCCACAACTCCTCATTACGTTCGTTGTATCAAGCCCAATGATCAGAAACAGCCGTTCAAGTTAGTGCTGCATGTGTTACTTATCATTGCATTGCATTTATTTATGTGGAAGGTCTTATTTATGGCATATGTCCTTCTGCAAATTTTCTTCTTATCGTTTTATCAGTTTTAATTTTAATTTAATGCTTTGATGTTAACTGCATAATCAAATGTTTTATCTTATTCGTAATTTTTTATCAGTTTTAATTTTAATTTAATGCTTTGATGTTTACTGCATAATCTTATAGCTAGCCTAATTGTAATTTTATGTGGTACATTGAATGTAATTTTATGTGGTGCATTGAATGTAATTTTATGTAATACATTGAATGTAATTTTATGTGGTACATTGAATGTAAATTTATGTGATGCAGGTTTGAACCTATACGTGCAGTTCAGCAGCTGAGAGCCTGCGGAGTTCTTGAGACAATTCGTATCAGTGCTGCCGGATATCCGTCACGGTATTATTTGTTTACTTTTTACTTCTGGACATTCAAAATGGTATACAAACATTAATGATGCAAATAATTCAAAATATTAGACTATTCATGCTTTGATTGTTTTGTGATACTGTGGATGGACAACGAATTCATTGGCAAGAAAGTCTTTGTAATTAATTTAAGAAGGGGCACAGAATTATGAAAGAAAATGTGCAAGATTAAATTTTCTCGTTGAATGTAATGCTGAGGTTACAGTGAAAACGGATTCTAATTATATATAATTGATTAGCTATATTTGTGGTTAGTCATGCGTCATGAAGTTGTGACAGGTTGACCACTAGTAGCAGAAGCATAATTAAGCTATTAGTTACTAATTCCACTTTATAAGTAAGAGAACTTATTACCACTTAGTTTCTCGTCATTCATGCTGCATTTATTTGTTGTTTTTGAACTTTTAATGCACTGATTTTTAAGTTATTATCTAATTTTGATATTTTTAGATGGATTTATGCTGACTTCTTCAAACGTTACAGACTTCTTGCAAAATCTAAGGACATTATACGCAGTGACTTGAGGAAAACCTGTGAAAATTTTCTTGGGAAAATCATCACAGTAATGTGATCTTGGTCATTTGAATTTGTTTAGTATTTGTGCTGATGCCATATTTGTTGGTGTGTATATATATATATATATATATATATATATATTTGATATTGTTTATTATACTTATCTAATTTGATTTTGGTTTATTTACAGGATCGAGATAAGTATCAGTTTGGCAAAACGAAGATATTTTTCCGAGCTGGTCAGGTTGCCTATCTTGAGAAACTGCGATCAGATCGTTTGCGTGCGTGTAGCATCATGATTCAGAAGATAGTGAGAGGATGGCTAGCCAAACGACGATACATGAAAATAAAAAAGATGGCTCGTCTTGTTCAGAAATATGGTCGTGGTGTTTTGGCGAGGAAGTAAGAATGACAATTCCTGATACTAAATAAAACTTTATCATTAAGCCCTTGACGTCCATATGGTTAATCAGTTCATTGCCATTTTAAATAAATATTATGACTAATGTGTGTGAATATTTTAAACTTTGGCAGATGAACACTGAAGAAGTGATCATTTCTGTGTGCTTTGGTGTCTTGCTTTCCGAAATGAGTTGATTATTTTTGCCATACTATGAATAACCATGATTAAAATTTGGAAATTTATCTTTATGCACTATCTATGCAAACCTGATTTTATAGCCATCTTTGTATTTACTCTTTAGCTATTTTCTTTAATGTATGCAGTACAATTTTTTGTAATTTCTTCGATCGACAGGCATGCATTGTTCTTGAGGCAAACAAAAGCAGCGACAATTATCAGGGCTGTATGGCTGCGATATGTCTCGAGAAAGAAATACCTTGCAGTGAGATCGGCCGTCATCACTGTTCAGGTTTCTTTCTTTTCTGTCTACATTTAACTTCAGGAAGGAGTATTGTTGAGCATGGCACTAGATATGACTTCTTCCCTTTGAGGAGTATATGTTAAACCAAGTGATTTTATTTGTTGCTGTTAATTTCTTGACTGCTATGTGCAATGTGTGGGGCGGGAAGTTAGCAGAGTAGTAACAGCGTTGGACGATGGAGCAGAAGGTCGCGGGTTCGATCCCCGCAGGAGCCCTAAGGTTGACTCAGCCTTACTCACTAGAGGGCGGTGGTAAAATGAGGAGCAGCGTTAAGCTGCAAAGGTAAAACGTGGGTCTGGGGAAAGTAATGGCAACCTACCCCAGATTAATGGCCTATACCACCTACGGCACTGATTGCCCAGACCGGAGATAAGCGCCGGAACCCAACGCTCGGACTCGAGTATGAGACCTACCTTTTACCTACCTACCTTTATATGTAATGTAATTGCTATTACATTTAAAGGCATTGTGCTTATTTGTGTGGATTTAATCAAACTGTTTGCTAGCAAGAAGAATTTCTAATTGTATTTGTATTGCATAAGATGTCAAGCACACTCTGTTGATTCATATGTTGTTGCAATCTATTTGTTTTGTTTGTATTTTAGTTGTTGATTTACTCAAATTGCTGTTTGCTTATTCGAATTGAGTAGACACTTATTTTTATGACGTGATAATTTTCAGTCGTTTGCTCGAGGTTTAATCGGTCGACATCAATTTACGTCAATTGTCATGTCGCGAAAAGTGATGGCAATTCAGAGGTACATTCGTGGTTGGTTGGCACGTAGACATTACCGCAGAATTCAGCGTGGAATTGTTAAGATGCAAGCAAACGTCAGGAGAAGAATTGCCAAACGAGAATTTAAAGAACTTAAGGTTAAAATTCTAGTTTGCTTTTATTATTATGATTAAACTACCTCAATATGGTTTCAGTGTGTTATTACCCTTGTTGGTTTACCTAAAGATGGGCTTTGTAGAAATATTGGGCAATACTTGATGTAACAATTAAGCAAGCTGTAGAGTTCTTGCATGAATGTCTGCATAGCTTGTGCTTCAGTGTTTGATATATAATATCAATGTCTATGATTGGTCTGTGTTTACCACTTATTATATTCAAACACTGGTTTTAATTTACTTTTCAGATTGAAGCTCGGTCAGTGGAGCACATAAAGCATGTTAACAAAGGTCTTGAAAATAAAATCATTGAACTTCAGCAGAAACTGGATGACAAGGTTGTTTTTCATATGGATTAATTTATTTCTGAATTGCATGCTAGCCAATTTATTGCAAAGTTAAGGCTTCCCAGAACTTCTCAAATCTAAATTAAATGATGTCTGTTATTTTAGCTATTCGCATGTTAGTTACATTTACTAGTGACCTTGTGTCTAAAGACTAGTTAACTAACCACATGATGCTCTCAGTTTGTATTGCAGTGTATTTTAAGATCCATCAGAAGCTGATCGTTCTGTTTTCTTTTTCAAAGGCTAGAGAAGTGAGTGTAATGCGCGAAGAGCAGCTTCAGGTCAACGAGATCAAAAACGAAGTGGCAAAACTTCGCGGTGTTCAACACGTGTCAAAATCGATGTCTGGTCGTATCGAAGAACTCGAGATGACGATAGAACGACTTACGGCCGAGTTAAGCAACGAAAAGAAAGAACGTGAGAAAGTCGTTGTTGAGAAAGAAAATATCAAAAAGGAAACACATGAGGTTGATAACTCCAGTTATTGTTTCTGTTCATTGGTGAGGTAGAAGTCATTCTATTGACTAGAAGCTTATTGGAGAACTAAAGGGTTGATGCATTCAGTTGTTCATGTTACCCTCTTTTTTTCAGTGAGTAGAAACCCATTTGCAGCTTAACCCCTTTTACCGTGCATTTAACTGTAACTCAATGTAAAATGGATGGATATATTCGGGTCCCCAGTGAAGAGGTTAATTGACTGGGTAAGACCTGGGGCAGAAATAACTGAGAGTTTCTGCATTTCCAAGATTTGAACTCCAGACCTCATGACTATCCACATCACTAACCATTGGACAACTACATCTCCTATTTTGGTGAAATAATGAAAAATGCTGAAATTTAGCAAATGCTCTCAGTTGAATTTTAAATTTAATTCTTCACTATGTGTAGCTGTTATAATTTGTTATTTTAATGAGCAAATTTACAGTACAAGATCAATATTTAAACTTTTTGTAATTTGATCTAAAGATTTGTGTTAATTTTTGAAATTTTGAATGTGAAAAAAATTCTTGTTGTAGATTATCGAGGCACTTGGGCTAGAAAAAGTTTGGCTGAAAGAAGAACTGGAAAAGACCAATAATGAACTGAAGCAATACTCGGAAAGTCAAGAAGGTAAAACAATTTTATTTAGCTTAAGAACACACTGGTAGATATGATAGAATTTGCTTAGTGTTTATAAATTTTTTACTGTTATGAATGGATTTGTTCAACATCTTCTTGACTTCACACCTGCCAAAATGCTATGCAAATATTTATATGCTCTTTTAGTATTAATTTTTACTAAACTAAACATTAGTGGACTTATAAATATAAAATAAAATTAATAATAACAAGGTTTAAAGTGGTTCAGTAGGGTCTGCCTTGTGTGAGATCCACTGTCGCACTCGTCCAAATCTAGTAACCTACAGTACTGAGGCCCATTTTGAAGTCGTTCACACTCATAGCCATTACAATATTCTCGTCCAATTCATTCCATCTGTCCACTACTCTTGCACTAAAAAAGTGCTGTTTGCATCTCTCAACCTGTTTCTTAAACAGTTTCATGTTGTGTCCTCTTTTGTAATTTTTGTTTGATTAATAATTACTATTGTTTCCAGCGCTTGTAAAGCAGAAAGTTGAAGAAGCAAATGAAGCCGTGAAACAGGAATTTGAGTCTGAAAGAATCCGTCATCAGAAACTTGTGAAAGACTACGCTCGTCTAGAGCAGAGGTTTGAAAACCTTCAAAATGACATTCAACTCCAGATTCCATCAGTCGGAGGCAAGTCACTTCACAGCCGTTCACCATCAAACGTGAGCAACATCAGCAATGAATCGGAGAGCAGCGGAGAGAAGAACGATCAGGTAAGGAACGCATTTTTTTTTCTATTGCAGATTGCAAGCACTAGATTGAATTAAGAAAATTTGCTTGATATATATTCTCCATTTCTAGCCTGAGTATTGTTTTTTTCTGCAATAGATTTGTGATTTTTATTTCAAGGACCAAGGATATGGTACGAGTCGAAAAACGCAGAAGGAAAATGAGCAGTCAAATGGTGCAGATATCGAGAAGCAACCAACTGAAAATGCAAAAGATTTAGTAAAATCAGAAAAGGTGCAATCTAATTTTAAATAATGTGTAAAATACTATTTTCTGATATTTATAAGTTGTTATTTGTTGGGGTCATGTAATTCATATTTGGCTATCAGAGAATAAGCACTTTATGCTGAAACAACGGACAGTGTTTCCCTTGATTCTTTAAAATGAAAATTGAAATCTTTGAATTTCAGCAGAGTCGAGATAAGAAAATCTTTTCACTTGTGACAGGCTTGCAAAGAGTGAAATATTTGTATATTTATTTGTGTGTGGGAGTTTGACGTTTATTTTGATTATTTTAACAGATGGCAACTGTGGAACCCAAAGATGTCCCACTAGTTCTTCGAATGCAGCAAAGAATCCAAGACTTGGAAAAAGACAAAGCACGGCTGTTTATGGAAGTCGATCGCAGAGACTTTGGAAGCGATGTTCTTAATGGCGTTGGGGAACATTCAGAACTACAAATGTATGAAGCCTTCAAGGTGAGCGTAATGATTTTAAAGAGAAATAAGGTGCTGCAGAGCAGGGATGTAATAGTTATAATGATGCAGATAATTATTGCTGAACCACATCTTTTGAGAGGTCAATCAGAATTGCTTCATCTATGGTCCCTGTAAATTTAGAAGGAGGTGTTTTGAGGTTTGCATGAAGAGTACTGCAGAGTCACTGGTAACTGGTTTAGACTGGTTACACATATTCTTGTCAAAGGCATTCTGGAGGATGAATTTCCATGTTTATATGATAATGAGTCATTTCAGAAATTTTTTCCTGGTAAATTTTGATATTCAGATAGGCATCACTACATAATATTTCTTTTTCTTAAACTTAAGATTCAGGATTTGAAGTTGGATAATGCTCGTATGAAGAATGATCTTGTGAGACTGCAGAGGGCAATAGCCGAAGGCGCTGTGAGCTTTGACATGAAAGGAACTAAAACAAAGATTGCTGCAAGCCAGTTAATGGGTTAGTACTGTAGATAGGCTGGAATATGTGAACGAGTAAATGCAAGTGTTCAATTTATTTAGTGCTTTCATAATAATGCACTAGTCAAAAGCCAAGTGCAGATGATATTAATGTGGTCCCCATTCCTTTGCACACATATATGAACATTTGAGAAGCATATTTTAGTTTTATAATAATAATAATAATAATAATAATCATCATCATCATCATAATCATAATAATAATCATAATAATAATCATAATCATAATAATCATAATAAAAACATGATTGCAAGTGGTTTAGGAAAGTGAGTGAAACTAGTTTGCTGTCATTGTATAAATTTTTAATTCTGGGAAAAGTATTGAAACAACTTGATAAAATAAAGTAAATTTTTATTCCTATATTCATTTTCTGTTGTCAGCAAAAACTCTATGAGTAAAGTATAAATAAATGTATTTTGAGATTCAGTCTGTGAAATGTTTCTGGTAATTATATGATTTGATTTTCTTTCTTTAATTTCTGTATTAAATTCTGTATGTAATATGATGTTGTTCTGAGCTATAAGACTTGGTTTTCTTGTATATTTTGCAGTTTTCATGTTTAGCAAGCTAATTACTAAGTTGAAATATTTTTAAAATGTTTAGAGCAATTTGAGCAGATGAGAGAGGAATCAAAGTCTAAACAAAGTGAATGCACACACTTACGTGCCTTGTTGGCATCAAAATCTCGTGCCCTACAGAAAGCAGGAATTGATTCACATACGACAACAGAATCCATTCCGCTTAACGAAGATGGTGAACTGGAAATCGCCTACCAGTCTCAGAAGGATCTCAACATGTAAATGACTTTTGCACCTTCTCTTCTTTATGCTGTGATCTCATGATAATAACTGATCATGAAAATTTTAATGTTTAATTTTGCCATGCATTAGTTTTACTTATGCTCTTATTGCCTTTTGTAAATGTATAGGCTGTTACAAAATGAGCTTCAGAGAATTCAAGAAGTTTTGGATTTAAGGGAGAGTGACTTCCGCAGACAAATCGAAGAGCTTAACGCGGATAACGAACGTCAAAGAAAAGCCTTAAGCCAGGTAAAATTACAATGGATCGTTGTTTTTAACTTGACTTTTGATATAATCTAACTTATCTGTCATCTCTTCTGCTCATTAACCTGAAGAATTTAATGACCCATATCTTTGACATGTAGACATTGTTGTTGTGAGTGGTTTTTGAATGTGTATTACTGTGCAGCCGACATTTTCTAATGGAAAAGCACTGAAACTGACTAAAAGTCTTTTGACTTCTGCTCCAAATTGGCTTATTTTAAGTTTAAACTACAGACTATTCTTTTTGAGTGTGACTACAAAGCAGGACACATTAAACAAGCATAATGAATAAATTTAAATGTTCTAATTTTTCCCTGTTGCTTGACCTAAATGTCCCGTGGCCCATTTGTCCTGTCACCTATTTGTCCAGTGACCTAATCGTCTAAGACCTATTTGTCTGTTATCAGTGTGACCTAGTTGCATGTACCGGTGACTAAGTTATATGAATTTCAGTGATTGCCTTCACATAATAAATATAGTGATTTTTCAAGTACATGTGTGTATATGATGATATTATCTTAATTTAAAATTTTTATAAAAAAATTTTTTTAAATTATTTTTTGCAAAAATACTTGATGACCTGTAGATGTCTTTGTATTTTAAGGCAATATCCCAGAATCCTGATGCTAAGCTAGAGTCAGCCATACAGTTCGAAATTGCTCGACTGACTGCTGAAAATCTGGTGAGCGGTCATGCTATTGAAGCAACTACTATTATCACATGTTCCTTGTTATTTTCACTTGTTATTACTATTTACCAAAATTTCTCCAACGACTCTTCTAAATGCTGTACAGATTGTTTACTGTGCACGTGTGTATGAGTGAGCAAAAATTTGCACTGTTATAATGGTTTAAAAGCTGCAATTAAATTGCTAATTACAAATAAACGTGAATTTAATGTAACTGTTTGAGTATATTATCTGTGTACAAAAGATTGACTTGATTTTCCTGATTCATGCATAAATCTTTGCAAGGTTGTGTTCTTTATTTTAGTCTTTGCATAAGAAGATTGATGAATTGCATAGTTCATCCAAGAAATTAAAGTGGGCTATAAAAATATATTCAAAACGTCTAAAGAGCACTGACGGTAGGTGAAAAATGACAAATTCTTTGATCGTATAGCAGACAGATGATATTTTTTTCATTTTTGGGTCAGTTTATTTTTTAATTTCTAAGGTTTAAGACGTCTTTTGGGTTTGAATACTGAACTTATTTTCACATCCAACTTGGAAAATGTGTTATGGCCTAAAGTTACGGTGTGAGACCAGGTTTTAGTTTCTAGAATAAGAATCTGGTGGAAATTTTAAAAGGCACAGCACTGCTTATTGGATGTAGGATAAAAAATTGTCTGTTATGGTTGCAGTACGAGATGCACAGGCAGAGCTAGAAAGAGAAATGGCGGCTGCTGAGGAATTCATGCCCGCAGTCAAATATCATTCTTCAAGGGAATTCACTGGAATGTTTGAATATCGCAAAGAAGATGAGCCACTTCTAATCAAGAACTTAATCTTTGGTCTGTTGTTTAGACTACTGATTGATAACTGAACACAAATTGACTTTATACAGATATTGGGGTCCTAACTTTGTGTCCCTTTAAACATCATTTATTGCCTTTTTTGAGCTGTCTAATTGTCTAACTTTATTGCTTATTCCAAACACTCTTTCATACTTTTCTCTGACAAGAATGTTTATGTTACTTTGTAACTACTCTTGAATTTAAATACCACTGAAATTATTGAATCTTGAAGTTGTGAAACTTAGAATAGGTGAAATTTTGTAAATATTTTAACCAACATCTGGGCTTTTGAAGTATGGTATATTAGGGGTTTGTAATTGTTTGAAACTGTCATTATCAGCATCATCGCCAATCATCATAATTAGTCATCATCAAAAGCAATACGTTTAGCATCTATCAATGTCTGAGACCAGTATCCTTGTCTTTGTCCATTTATTGAGGTGGTGTTGATCTGAAAGGTCGGCATTCAACTATTTACCATTTTAGCATTGGGGTCACTCAGCATTGTTTTTGTTTTTTAATTATTTTATAGAATTAACGCCGCAAATGATGATGAGTCACATGCCAGGACTTCCAGCACACATCCTGTTCATGTGTATGCGCTACACAGATCACATGAATGATGACGAGAAAGTGCGAAGTCTGCTTACAAATTCAATTAACGGAATCAAGAAAGTTGTTAAGGTATGGATTGTTGCATCATAAATATTTCTCATTTAATTTGCTTCACCTGGATTTAATTCTGTCTTTCAGTTTCTATACTGATAATGAAGATCTGACCAGCTGACCTGTGTGTTTTTCTTTATGTTTTATGGTGAAAATGATTTGGACAGATTTTGAGAGGTCTGTTGTTTTGACCAAGGACTAAAGTTTCTGAGAACTAAATATATTTGGAAAATTACAGTATTAAGTCACTTGTAGTGCAGCATTGAGACGAACCATCGTCATAATAGTAGTTATGTTTTTCTGTTATAGAATCATCAGGAAGATATGGAAATAGTCACGTCCTGGCTGTCTAACACTTGTTGCTTGCTCAACTGCATGAAACAGTACAGTGGAGAAAAGGCACAGTAGTTTTATTTGCTATTAGAATACAGAGAAGATCTTATTTTATAATTATCAAGTGCTGTTATTTTTTTGGAAGGTCAGCAACAAATTTGCATATTACTTAGACTGGAGAGAAGAGCTAGATGCAGAATCGTGGAAGTGTCTTTCTGATATCAGCAACCTATAAATACAGATTTTGCAGCAACAGACAGGCATAGAAAAATAACTTTAATATAATTATTTATTTTCTATGATTTAAATGCTTGATAAAGCATATATTTAATAATAATAATAATAATAATAATAATAATAATGCACTTCTATAGTGCCATTTCTAATATCCAAGGGTATCAATTGATGGTACTTCAAATCCATCTGCAAATGACCAGGTCATTCCAGAGACCAGTCAGAGGGGAAACAGCAAGACAGACTATGGAGGAAATACTAATTGGAAGAAATGTGTTTTAAGCCTAGATCTGAAAATAATCAGTTTATTGGAAGATCTGACAACCAGAGGGAAAGAGTTTCAGATTTTTGGCCCAGAAATAGAAAAAGCTCTCTTATAAATATCTGTGTTGGTTTTAAGTACATTTAATAATGAATCAGCAAACCTTGTTCAATGACAATGTTTTGGGTATATTTTTATGTCCTGCATTCAGATTGTTGAAAATTATCACATTTCAAAGCATTTTATAAAACATTTCAATTTCTTTAAAGCGATCTTCATGTTGTTGGCTTCATAGTCTTTGCTGATTTTGCTGCTATCATTTAGATGATCTTATTTTATATAATTCTTCAGATGTTCCAGTCTGAGAATACTCCAAAACAAAATGAACAGTGCTTTCGAAATTTTGATCTTTCTGAATATCGTCAGATTTTGAATGACCTTGGCGTTTGGATATACCAAGGATTGATCAAGATGATTGAAGCGCAAATACAACCGATGATTGGTGAGTAGAACTGGAAGTTTTTTTTAGCTCTTTACTTTGTGTGAATATAGCTATTATAATGTTTTTACATATCATTCAGTTTCATTGACAAACATAGTGACATTGTTTGGATTTAGGATTGAGTGAAATTATTTTTCTATTAAAGCCATTAAAAAATGAAAGCATATCTGATATATGTTAAGTTACATCATGGAATTTGTTTGAATGACAATTGAATCTTCCTTTCTGTCAACAGTTGGAGCAATTCTAGAAAATGAGTCGATATCTGGTTTGTCAACTGGTAAACCAAGTGGTTTTCGAAGAGGTGCCAGTAATACATCCGCTTCAGACGACACGAAAGACTATTCTCCCGAACAACTTGTCAACGCTGTGAGTGTTCCTAATGCTTATTGTCGGTGATGAATATTACTAGGGTTGGACAAAAATTGGAAATTAGGAAACTAGCTGAAACTTCAAGTTTTACCATTTGCTATAAATTTATTCATTGTAAATTTTTGTTGAGAAGTAGTTCACTTCCAACATTCAGTTTTTTTTAAATGTAACGTGGGTCACACTATTCCCCGCCCAGTGGGGATATAATGACTGAAAGCCAACGTTTTTGACCTCGACCAGGGAAGTCAGCCTCAACCAGTGGAGTGTTAAATCCCATCACTGTTTGAGGGTTGTCCACCACTACCTTAAAACTGCTATGTTTTAAAATGCACTCAACACATATTGTGATTAATATTGCATAAATCTTCTTATGGTGTTAACAAGGAGTTAGCAACCTTTTGGGCAGCGAGGGCCAAATTGCTATGGCAGTATCTTCTGTCCGAGGGCCGTGTAATTAAAATAGTTTTCTGTTTGAGGACCGTGTAACAAGATAATTTTTCAATGGGCCCCAAAAAAGTTTCAAAGTTTATGTATTTTAGAAATTTTGTGCTGGTGAAAGTTCAAAAGTTCTCGAAAAATATACATATAAAGTGCCAAAAATTAGTGATGACCATTTTGCTTGTCAGACATGAAAAAGGGCGATGACCCTTTTTTACAGAAAAATCTGTGGGGCCAGAGGGCTGGATTAAACTCATTGGTGGGCCAGATGTGGCCTGCAGGCCATAGGTTGCTGAACCCTAGTGTAAACAACATCCTTGTTTGAAATGTCAGTATTATTTGATTTTAGATCAAGAAAATCTACAAAATGTTGAAAGCATTTGACATTGAGGATGATCTCATAAGACAACTATTGAAACAGGTTTATGTTGAATCTTTTCTGATTAAATATTATAAAATTCTACTCTTGAAGTCCAATTTCAAATGCAGTTGTCCTACTCAAACCATTATTGCAGTGAAGAAAATTGCAATTTGGACCATCCTTGTGTTGCCGTCCAAGTCACGCATTTCAATCTGTTTGAAGTCCTTAAAATGCTCCTTGTTTCTTTAATTTATTCTTTGTACATTCCAGTTTTGATGGACTTTCCCAATATTGTCTTGGTATTTTGCAGAGGGATTTAGAGTATAAATTATTTATGGATTCCTTGGTGCATTAGAAATATTATCGTTATCGCTCAGCCATTTGCTTTTACCTCACTCCATGACCCTTTGTGAAAATAAATAACTATTGCAGAAGTTACCTTTGTTGTGCCATCTCCATGGCTTTCAGGGAATTTGAATGTGCAGTAATGTAGACCTGACTAGGGGTGTGAATGGGTACCCAGGAATCTGGGTACCCATTGAAGTCCTATTACCCGGGCAGTAAAATTGGGTACGAGTACCCACAGTAACATGACACTTATGTCAAACTCTCCCTCCAGGGACTGGAGAAAAGTACTTGATTCCCAGATTTTCATGGGTCCTGGCTGAGTGTTGTTCAGGTCTTGTCATGAGGAGGCTGCCACTGGAAGGAGACCCAAATTAAAAGTGATCTGAAAATATATCTGAGCCAGGAAATATAGAAATATGCATTGTGAAACTTTATAATTGTTATTATTAATGTGGTTAGTGCTATTAAGAATGTCATCTTGTATTTGTCTATTATTAAAAGCACTGCTTTAGAATGTTGTATGTACATTTAATGAATATAATTCCAAATGTTAGTTAGTTAGTGAATTTATATAGCGCTGAAACATGGAAGAAGGGCCACCAAAGTCAAGAGCACTTTACACTTTAAGTGGTGTCCTGCATTGAATTATTTTGAAATTTTGTCATATTTTTTCTTTGAATATCTCTTTTTCTGTTTGGGTTCTCTTCTGGTAGTGATCTCTTTTATGTTTTCCTAAGTATTTGTTATGAAACTGGTACTTATGGATGATTAACATGTTCTGTTTTGCAGCTGTTGTACTTCATCTGTGCCAATGCATTGAATAACTTGTTGCTGAGGAAGGACATGTGTCATTGGATGATTTTATTTCAGATGAGGTTAATTTATTTTTGTACATTCAAGTTTTGTTGTTCTGATATATATATATATATATTTATATATATATTTATATATTCATTTATTATTCTATAAAAACGCACCTCACAAATGACCCTTTGTGAAAATCAACTATTTCAAGTTCTTTGTTGTTTCAAACCTCTACCAGAAAATTATGCAGAAATTAATTCTAAAATATAGAAAACTTACCCATATATATATATATATATATATATATATATAATATATATATATACAATATATATACATATATATATATATAGGGACTGAAGGAAAGTACTTGATTCCCAGATTTTCATGGGTTCTGGCTGAGTGTTGTTCAGGTCTTGTCATGAGGAGGCTGCCACTGGAAGGAGACCCAAATTAAAATTCCAATCTCCAGAATGACCAATCAGAATGCT
Source organism: Metaphire vulgaris (assembly GCA_018105865.1). Taxonomy (NCBI): domain Eukaryota; kingdom Metazoa; phylum Annelida; class Clitellata; order Crassiclitellata; family Megascolecidae; genus Metaphire; species Metaphire vulgaris. The sequence goes on from CM030834.1 coordinate 8,075,164, forward strand.
CACTCAGCCAACCAATCAGAACGCTTTATAATTAACCAATGAGAACGCTCACACAGCCAACCAATCAGAATGTCATCTTGTATTTGCCAAACAAAAAGAACTGCTTTAGAATGTTGTATGTACATTTAATGAATATAATTCCAAATGTTAGTTAGTTAGTGAATTTATATACATGCAACCACCAATCTCAGTTCTTTTTAACAGTGTAAGTGGTGGTTTGCATTGATTTATTTTGATAATTGAGAAAGATTTTTCTTTGAATAGGTTAGTTTTTCTGTTTGGGTTCTCTTCTGGTAGTGATATTATTTTATGTTTTCCTAAGTATTTGTTATGAAACTGGTACTTATGGATGATTAACATGTTCTGTTTTGCAGCTGTTGTACTTCATCTGTGCCAATGCATTGAATAACTTGTTGCTGAGGAAGGACATGTGTCAACGGATCAATCCAATTCCAATTCCAGAATGACCAATTTAATTTAATCAGCCAAGTTTTGAACGATTGAAGGTAACCATATGAGAATATATATACACAGCCAACCAATATAGAATATTCACAGCCAAACAATCAGAACGCCAACCTCACAATCAGAACGCCTCAAGCCAACCAAGTCAGAATTTCAAGGCAACAGACATACAGATAATGGATTTTAATGTTATAAATATATATAATATATATATATATATATATATATATATATATATATATATATATATGATGCCAGAACTTAACACTGTTACAAAGTGTTGCAAAACATCTACAGTGTGAATCATTTTAAGATTTGACAGTATTAGTAACCTCTTTTTAATGGCATTGTTAGAGATTTTCTCATTTATTGTAGTTGCTAGGCTAAGCTCAATAGCATAGACACAAAGAGGGTCTAAGTGCCCAGGCTTTCTATTCAGACCTAGATAGGTTGTGAGATTTGTGCAAATCTGATAAGAAAATTTTATCAGTGTGGGGAGGGGTAGGGTGATTGTTAAAAGATTGCAATATAGTCTGCAAATGAAGAAACCTTGGTGCCTTCTGGAACCCTGTCTATGTCAATGGCTATGCTAAGCTATTGATTTGAAATATTTCAGTGTGAACTGTGCATGTAAACTGTGCACATAATGATTTATTGTAGATGTACTTTCAAAGCCATCTTATACGAATTGTGGCCAAAATGTTTATTGATTCTGTCATAATGTTTTGCTCTGTAATAATTATGCAGAATCTCTGAAAAAACTTAGTGTAATTCATGTTTTATCAGTTCAGGACATTTGCTGTGTGAGGCAGAGATTAGCCAGTGTGTAGTTTTGTGCAAAGTAACTATCATAATTATAATCAATTTTTAAATGGATTGTTTGATTTATTAATAATAAGTATGCCCTTCTATAGCGCCTTTATAATACCCAGAAGTATTATCAGTCAACGGTATACTAAATTTGAACCTCAAAAGACCAGGTCAGTTCCAGATATCACCAATCAGTGGGAAACAGCAAAGCAGACCATGGAGGAAACACTGTCAGAAAGAGCTGAGTTTTGAATCTAGATCTGATAAAGTACTCAGTTTTTTTTGGAAGGTCTGACATTGATGTTTCCATCGTGCTTCTTACTTGTTTAATTACAGGTACAATCTGACTCAACTGGAGCAGTGGTTACGAGATACAAAAGAACATGATGCTGGGACACTTGAAGCTTTGGAACCAATTCTTCAGGCATCACAGCTACTGCAAGTGCTACAGGCACGAAAAACAGACGAAGATGTTGAAAGCATCTGTGAAATGTGTTCCAAACTCACCACACCGCAGGTCAGGCATTTATACTGATGTCTTAATTGTTCACATTCTGTCGGGTAAATTTGTTACTTTTAATATTGATAATTATGATTCTTTTAAGGCAATACTGTTTTATTTAGCTGTTCTATTATCATAAAGTTTCTACAAAAGGAGGAAATGTCAACCTAAACACACATTTTGTGTAAAGATAAATGGATGAATGAACAAGGGTGGAGCTAGGGTGTCCGGCGCCCGGGGACAAAGCATACTGATGGCGTCCCCTCAACCTCATGAAAATCATAAGAAGTAAAAATATGGTGCCGTTCTGCCCATTTTGACACCCCTTCATTCTTCATTCAACTTCGCGAATACCCTGACAAGCAAAAAGGGTCATCACCCGTAGCGGAACATCCTACCTTAAACCAATTTTGGCGCCCCCCTAATCTCGGCTCCCGGGGACATCTGTACCCCCCTGCACTCCCCAGATCTGCCTCTGTGAATGAATGTATATTCAAAATTCTTCTAAAAAGTAAAAAAATTAAAGTATTACCTTTGCATTTGCAGATAATCAAAATATTGCATCTGTACACTCCGCTGAATGAATTTGAAGAGAGAGTTCCGGTTACTTTCATTAGAAAAATTCAAGAGAAGCTTTCCGGTAACACCAAGGACTCAGCTCAGTCCCTTCTTATGGACACGAAATTTGTTTATGCGATCACTTTTAAGTTTTCTCCCTCCGCTCTTGCTCTTGAGACTGTGTCCGCCCCCGATGAATGGAGTCTGGGCTTCCTGAAGAAGATCTAGAACGCCTTCTGGTGTTGTGTTACAAGGACCTGCAGCAGAACGTGTAGAGTTTGAATTACATCAAAGTCCTTTTCGATTGAATTTGTGCGTCATTTTCAGTCACGATTATTATCATTTATACTTGAGATTTAATGCTGAAATATTTTTAATTGTATATTGAAATACACGGTATTAAAATCTAGTATGCTTTATTTTACGTCACTTGTTCTATTTTAAAATGGCTTTGATTTCTGGCTTGTAATTTCAAAATGGTTTTGTATAAGTTTTGTATATAGGAAACCCTATAAGTTCACGTGATTTACTAAGCTTGACCAAAATTCTGCAATTTGTAAACTTCATTATCAAGAATAGAGATTGCTTATATTTTGGAGTATACAATGTGTTCTGCATTTTGGATGAATTGTGCATAAATCACTGTTAAAGGTTAAGCATAAATCCATGCATGAAATGTTGTTGCAAGTTGTGTTTATATATTACGAAGATAGACCACAATTTAAACATTTCTACTGTTAATCTTTATATACAGCGGCTTTAACAGGCTTTTTATATGCATGGTTTTTTGTACAAATTAAATGTACAGCATAAAGGCTCAATAGTTTGTGTTGTAACGTGATTGTTAAGTCTTCCTAATTTAAGGTGAATTGCTATTTCACTTCTCATGTTAGCATTGTCAGCAACGATGAGCTATCTGAGAGAATCTAAGCCTTAGGATTCACCAGTACAGAAAGCGAAACAGAGGAAACGATCTCTTTGGACTTGTACGTCTAATGGAAGAGGACAGAAAAATTGATAATTGATGACTCCGATAAGAAGGAAAGACTGCATAGAGTATTGTGTGATGATATAAGCAGTGCTTTTTTCTAGGGAATAAAGGTTTGGGAACTCATTTCACATATGTTTTGTCGTAAGAAGCATACCATAGATATTAGTAGTACAACAGTACTTGGTATCTTTATATATAATGTAGCTCATTGTTTTTGAACTGTAATTTACACTGTTACCATGCATTCTTGCTGAAAAAAAAGAACCGACTGTAAGTAAAACACACATTATTGCATATCGATATGAACAAATCTGGCAAGAAAGGTGTGGGAACGCCATTACTATGTGTTCCCACTGAAAAAAAAACGCTGGACATAAGTGATTGATGCAAAAGCAGTCTACATACAGTTAGCCACAGAGCTCTAAGCCAACAAGAGTGGAAACAAACTGTAAATATGCCGTCAGATATCAATGAGCATCGCTATGGGATATTAGAAGCTAGGTGATTGGGAACCCATTGTACTGTATATACCAGTAGATTCGTCTCTGCTTTTTGTAATATTGTATATGCATTCATTTGGTAACGAACAGATCAGTTTAGGTTTATGCAATTGCACATAATATATGAACATGGTGTTTACCTAAATTAATTAATTTAGTTAATCGTTTGGTAATTCCGGGAGAATTGTTTTATAGGATATTAGAGAAATTAACAAAAAATCTTATCTAAGTGCTGCTCTTTGCTTATTTTGACTAATGCCACTACACCATGTATTTCAATTAATGTTTCAGAGAATTTCACACCGATTAACTATTTCTGCATGTGATCAATACATTGTATCAAAATCATTATTATTATTATTTATATTAGTTTTTCTATATTATGTTTATTTGATTCATAGAGAGTTCACATTTTAAGAGATATTGCAACAGATTTTTTGTTGATGGTCTTTCACTCTACAATACTTGAATGTGTTTTTATTCTATCACAAACATATTTCCCCCAAACAATTATTATCGTATTTTTATGATTAGGTTTCACTGCTCTATTATATTAGCCAGTTAGAAGCACTTTTCTAAATTCCAGCAATAGTCAGCCATTTATGCATCATTTTTATTTGTTCCAACATTTTAATGCCAAAGACATGCATCAAGTTTTCAAACGATTTGTAGCATGTGTTGATTTTTGCTGTTGATTGTGGCAGGGTAGCTGGTTTGATACATGAACTTTGATTTTATTTCTGGTCTTGCTCTGCAGCAAATAAGGTTTTCAGTTTATTTGTCCATTATTAAGTCACATACTTAAGGAGTGTTACTGTGAATTTTAACAGAGACTGGGGAATGTGTTTTGAATTTGACAGAAAAATGAAACAGATTTTGCTTGGCGGTTTGTTTAGAAAGATTTTAGTCGTGTACAAAGAGGTTGTCTGAATATGTAAATAACGAGTTTGAAGCACCTGTGCAGTTGATCTGTGTCTTTGTCGACTTTCTAGGTTTCTATGAATTTGTATTGGGCTGTTTGAGTTATTTGATTGTGACGTTCAGCAATAAAAATGTTGACTATGTGGTGAAAATTATCATAATTTTTTGAAAATTAAGATGAAAATTTAAGTTAATGTTTCAAATCAGTGTCATTTTATAATTATATATTTTATTTTTATTAATTTATGATTTCTTTTGTGTGCTTATGATATGATTAGATGTTGATTCACCTGAAAGATATTTTTGTTTAGATTTCTGAGTATATTTCTATTTTTGATTATAACGGTTGATTATATATTGATGGCGGAAATAGTAAATTTTCAACAAATGCAGTTGATTATAGAAAATCACCTTCGGAATTTGCAGACTGTTGCCAAAATAAAAATATTAAAACTGTGGTATTTCTTATAGACTCAGATATTCAGGGTCGTTCTGCGTTCATAGGCAAAGTAGGTGGCTACCTTTGGCTGCACTTTTTGGGGTAGGCATTTTTGGACACAAATATTTATCTGCTAATAATTTTTAACAGTTTTGAGGGTATGATTCTGGTAATATTGCTCAGAACTTACTTTTAAATACCTAAAAATTGTGCTATAGTTGCCAATATTAAGGGGCTTGCACCATGGTTATTTCTAGGATTATCAATTTGGGGGGTGTTGGTATATTCTGGGGGTCCCTAGCCGAAAATGTCCGACAAGCTAAAAAATGGTCATCTGGCTCTCATATCATCAGATGTGGGGGTGTCGATCTCAGATTGGGGGTGTTAAAATATCCCTGGGCGGCACCTAGCCTATAGTGAATGCAATAAAATATGCATAAGAACCCCATATTTAATCATATTTACACAGCACCTCGGTATATCTTGTTTGTAAACTAAATTGTATTAGGCTATTGCATTGTTTTTTGGGGGACGGGGCAGGGTTTAATCTAGGCCGTTTCCGGAGGGGAAAATTGCCCTTTTCCCCCGGAAATTTAAAATCCCCTACTACATTAACTAACAGCAGCCCCTAGCAGAAAGCCTAGCCCCCCGGCTTTGTCAGTTTCCCCCCGGCTTTTTCAGTTCCCCAGGAGTCTAGATTAAACACTGGGACGGGGTGGGTAGCAACGTTAGGCTACATCCCGCCTAATCTAAAAAGAATTCGTCGAACCGACCCTTCAAACATTCTATGCCTATCATCCTATGCTGTATGTAGCAACCAAATTATGCACCCAGTGGCGTATTTACCATTGGGCCATGCCCCCCTTTGGTCTTGGCCTAGCCTGTCTTCAGACCCTGACAAGCAAAAAAAGGTCGTCAACTTTTTTCCAAAGTTGTAACTTGTCAGGTCGAAAGTGTCTGCCCCCCCTCTTACCAAAATTCTAAATACGCCACTGTATGCACCTAAATCTTGTATTTAAACTCTAAAACCAGCAGTTATCCTTTACGCCCATCGTCTTTTGACGGTCGCGTCTTTACCTGTAAAAGTAGACCTAGAGTGTAGGCCTACTTATATTCGTTAACAAGTAGACGGCATTTCGTGATCATGCCAAAGGAACTTTCAGCTCGTCAACGCGGTGACCGGCCATGGAAAACTATATGTATAGGGACATCAAAAGGACAGAAGAGCTTTCTTTGCGTCGCCGCCGGCCCGCCACTGTTGCAGCAAATCTTCCTACAATAGCTAGTAGGCCCTATATGGTTTTGGTCGACACGAATCGTGTAGGTAAAAGTGGATAGACGCACATAAAGTCAGACTTTAAGGGTAGACTATATATATATATATATATAGGGCCTACTATTGCCGTACGGACGGACGCAATGCAAAACAATCTGCAACGTCTTTGCCTTGCCATGGATGCTGCTTCGGTTTGTACGGGAAAGGACTGCTCTTAATCTATCCAATTAAACGTTTGTCGTGTCTCCAGTCGTCCTCGTGACAGGAACGCCCTCTAGCCAGCGCTACAGGTTCTTCCACTTGACGGTCGTTTTACTCGGAATGAGATGGATGGACAGGAGTCGTGCCTTTGTTACTCGCAATAAGCCCCGCTCAAGACTTTAAGAACTGCTATCTTAACCTGCCTTCGTGTAGATAAGATGGTACTCAGGCTAAATTAATTACATTCGAATGATACACACAACACACAAAAGGACTGTGTGCATGTATATGTATATGTATACGTAGGGCCCTATATACATATACATGCACACAGTCATGCACACAGTCCTTTTATAGGCCTATATATATATATATATATATATATATATATATATATATATATATATATATATATATATAGAGAGAGAGAGAGAGAGAGAGAGAGAGAGAGACTGTCCATAAATGACGTCACGCAATTTGGGTGAAGGGGTTAAAACGTTTGTGACGATGTATGACAGTGGCGTAGCGTGACTTTTGGGGCCCGGGGCATCTTTGTCATGGGGGCCCCAAAGTTCCAAAGTTTCGGGCTGACGAGCAAAAAAAAAAAAAAAAGGTTTCAGCCTCCTTTTTACCCTGACGAGCAAAAAAAAAAAAAAAAAAAAGGTCGCCGGCACGTTCGATGTTAGGGTTAGGACTAACGTGGAGGTTCTAACCCTAGCTTAGATGTGACGTCCCATAATACTAAATGATTGTTATTAATATGTGACGTCACATAATACTAAATATTGTTATTAATACCGCAATGTTATGAAAATACAAAGTTGAACGTATTTTATACACTTATAATTATTATATTTCATTTTTTTAAAGATTTTGAAAAAGTTTTTGAACTATAATAATCATGAATATTTTCAAATGAATTAAATGCAATACCTGCTTCATTCAAGACATAAGTTATTTGAAACATTAATTTTGACTTTGGAAAGTTGACGGAGAGGGTTAACGCGTTGCGACGTCATATTTGAGAGGGTCTGACTTTTTGTGACGACGTGTGACGAGGGGTAAAAAACCCGCTAAAATCGCGTGACGTCATTTATTGACGGACACAAAACACACACGCTAAAATCGCTTCGCTGAGTGCAGGATAATACTAAATCCAATCATTTCATTGAATTCATGCTGAACAACATTTCAATGATCGCCACACAAGCTCTGCGCCACGTAACACAGGCCTATGTACGTTAAATCACGCAACATTTGTGACACACACATATTTTTGTGTACGTTAAAATGTACGTTAAAATTGCGCAATATATGCGAACAATATAGCAATCGCACGCCCAGCCCTCTGACGCTGCAATGACTACTAAATACGAACAATTGTTATAGCAACGTCGTCTTCGAACATCGTCCACCAACGCATCGCGACGTAAGGACTAAACGGTCTAAACCGTTCGTCCACCAACGCATCGCGACGTAAGGACTAAACGGTCTAAACCGTTCGTCCACCAACGCATCGCGACGTAAGGACTAAATATAAGGCATCGCGACGTTGACAGAACAATTAAACGTATCGTCAAACGCTCGCCCACCAACGCATCGCGACGTAAGGATATATACCAATAGTCAACCAATCAGAACGCTTATAACAGAGAGACATACAGATAAGGATTTTAATATTATAGATATATAATGCCTATATCTTATTTGCATGGCTTTTTGAACTAAAAATTATAACTAACAAATTACATCAAATAGATCTACGCAATTAATTATAGTTTGAAACTGCAGAATTGCTGTCAAACGCATCTATTTCTCAGCGGTTCGATGGCGCCGAGTTCAAATGCAGTGGTGTGGACAATTGGACATAGTCTATCGGTCGATTCCACTTGCTACAGTATAAGATAACACTACGTGTGGCCTTTAGTTAGTGGAGCAGCAAATCGCTTCTGTGTACGCGGACAGTTCTTTTAAGTTGGATTCACAACGACGACGACTACTCACTCGGACATCGGAAACCACAGAGGAAAAACACGAATGTCTGTAGCCAAGAAAGCAAACGGCGAATTTTCAAAGACTGCTTGCTTGTACAGTAGTAGGCCTAAGAGATCGTGCTGAAGAAGAAACATTTCAATGTTGTAGAAAATCGAGAAAAGATTTTCATAACGTAAGAATTCTCGATAAGAAAGTAGAATTTCTTTGTTGACCGTTCTACGTAAATTTGAGCGAAAGAAAGCTAGCCGTTCCCCCGGGATGTCGTCTTCTTCATTGCGCGCTGAAGCAGCAAGACCTTCGAGGAACGTGAAGCTTAGCGGGCGACCATCGCTGACCGTCGTTGGCTCTATTAGACCAGTAGGAATCATCGTCCGTACGTTCTTTGTACTGTCCATTGTGGCTGTTTCTACGCGCGCTCCCAATATCTGCGCATTTACTCAACATTCCTTTTCAGGTACGCTAAAAGAGACTATAGTCTGTATTTCAAATTATTCTAAAGCGATTTAGTTTTTCTTCTCAACGCGAACAGAGACCCTATAACTACCAGACTTAAAATAATAAGATGCACGCTAGACTCAGTTTCTAAAGGTGAGCTAAATAAGCAGAAAGGACTCGCGGACGGTGATATTCAGGTACATTTAAAGTCTAACTTATACTGAATTGTGACGTCATGCTGCTCCTTACTCATCCCTTGTGTCACAAAGTCACAAACTGTCACACTTTGTTAGAGCCCTCCTCTCGATCGTGACGTACTTGATGGACGACCCCTAGTCGGACGAGACGATACGGAGCCAGTGTTTTATCCAGACTCCAGGCCCTCGGGGGGGGGGGAGGGAATTGATTTGTCTGAATGGGAAGAGACATAGTTCAATTCAAAAATTTGTGTCAGTGCAGAAATTTGGTGAGGGGATAAATTAGGGAGTATTATATATATATATATATATATATATATAAAATTATATATATAATACATATAAAGTATAATATATACTGAATTGGGGGTATATATACCGATATAGCCCCCATAGCTGTGCCCCTGGTAGTTAAATGAGCGCGAACAGTCATGGTTTCCCAAACATTCTGGAACTGCAACCCACTTCAACGGTTTTGTAACGGCGGCCCTAATCATAGCATGGAATATTAAAAAAGATGCATTAGGCCATCTGGGGAACGTTAGTTGAAAAGAATCTTCTGATTTTGAATAAATGGAAAATCAAAAGCTCTGATTAAATTCGAATGAAAATATGGCAAATATGTTAAACAGAATTTTTCATATTTTTGTCAAATAAGACAAAAAGAGATAAATGGATATTGAAATTTCTTGAAAATTATCTTTTTAAAAATTTTGTCATGGACACACCTTTGTTACGCGTCTTAAACATATTATATGTGTGGCAAAATCGCTTAACCGCTAGGTTCTGAAAGGTCCTTAGAGATTCCTATTGTTATTGGAGTTTCAGAGCAAAATGATCGGAATACGCTTTCCTTGCGTCATTGCGAAATAAGATTAATTTTAAAAAGTACTATAGGTCAGCGGTTTCAATCTGTGGTCCGCGGACCCCCAGGGGTCTGTGGAAAGGTGCCAAGGGTCCTCGAATGTGCCGAGGAAAAGCCTTAATTATTTTAGATCATTCACTTTTCCCCTAGCTGTTTTAAGAAAGGCTAAGCGTGCAAGGTGTCTATTGAAATGCTTCCGTTACTATGTGACCTTTTGGCAGTACAAGAGGCTGCTGCAGAAATTATTACAATGACTGTTGTAATTCATCTTCAGCGGTTGTCACTTTATTTCCTAAAGTATTTCGGAGATGATGACATAAACATGTTTGACTGGGTTCGAAATCCATTTGAATGTCAGTTGACTGGTTTAATTGGACGGGAACAGGAAGAACTGGCTGAATTATCAACAAACAGTGGCGTAGCCAGGATTTTCTTAAGGTGGGGGTTACAAACGAAGAACGACCATTGAGAGAGGCAGGGCCATCTTTAGCCCTATAGGCAGATTTTCATTTTCGGAAATTTTCGCCCATCATTCACACGGAAAAAGTTTGCAAAAATAGCGCTCTGCGAAAATGACAAGCATCATTCGTTCCATCTCCGTTTTTTTCGCCCTAGGCAGTGCCTAAAGGAATTCCATGGAGAAACGTCAAAATTTGTGAAAGCATCACGTTTTTTTCGCCGAAGGTCCGAAACGTCAGATCCAGGATCACTCTCTTACTCTGCTATCAGCTCTGACAGAACTGAGCATTTTCAAATCCAGACTCAAGACTAGTCTCTTTCAGACTGCTTATCTTCCATAGCCTGCCTTGCACTCTGCCACTCGCTGATATCTGGAATGACCAGTCTGACCTGGTCTTTTGCGGTTCGCATGTGGAGTGTCATCTGTTTATGCCTCCTTTATTAAAAAATGGTGCTGTAAAAATGCATAATAATTATTCTTACTATTCAAAACTCAAAAACTTGCAATGCTGAATAGCGATAATTTATCTATTTAAGCAGTGGCGTAGCCAGGATTTTCCCAAGAGGGGAAATTTCGACCAATGACTCTCAACTTCGAAAATCCCGACAAGCAAAAATGGTCGTAAAAAGATTGTCACCTATTATTTTGCATGGTTAAGTTATACTATATCTATATTATATGAATGCGTGTGGCGTCCTCCATCCACAGAATAATTATGCGCAATAGCAAACTTTTTTGGTCGACCACCAGCCAATGGGGGGTTTTAACTTCCACTTCCACTTCCCCTTGGCTACGCCACTGTATTGAAGAGAAATTCTCATAATGCGAGCAGAGTGAGGCTCGAATCTTGACGGTAGGTCATCGTAGCAGAGGCAATATTTCAAATCTTGCTATTTCTCGATCTTCAGCGTTATCGTCTGAACCAAATTCGATTGGAGAAGATGACGATGCTCGGCTGCAGCTGCAGCAGCAGCAGCAGCAGCAGCTCGTCGTTCTGCATCGTATGCTGGCTCCGAAGATGTCGCCCAGGGATCAGTCGGATGACTTTGGAAGAGGCGATTCGTGGTTTCATCAGCCTGTCAAAAGAGGTCCTGGAAATTGCATCAACAACTGTCTGATAAGCGGAATGTCGTTCGTACGGTGCAAGTCGATGTGCCACTGACGGCGGCACCGGTCGTCTGCTGACAACAGCCGCAAATTGTCACCGACAACAACACTAGACGAAACATCTAAACAATTTAATCGACTATAATATTATTTATTAAAATCTCAAAAAGACACATACACAGCCGTTGAAGGCCACAGTTGATCCCAATAAAAGTATAAACTCAGTTAAAGACTTTGTAGCTACGCAGGGACGTAGCCAGAAATTTGATTTGGGAGGGTATAAATATTTTGGGTGGGTATAAATCTTAACTATAAACCACATAAACCATATAAACCATATATAACCACATGTAAATAAAATAAAAAACTTTAAGGTAGACTGATTTTGGGGGGTATATATATACCGATATAACCCCATCGCTACGCCCCTGTAGCTAAGCTTATAGCTTATCTCTGGAATGACCTTGTCTTTTGCGGATGGATTTGAAGTACCCTCGATTCAGGCCCGCCCGAAGTGGGAGTGCAGGGGGTGCAGCTGCACCCCTGAAAAAATGTAGGGGTGCAATGCACCCCCTGGAAAGATGATGGTCTGCACACCTCTGCACCCCCTGTATCCTGAAATACCGGGGGGTGCAGAGAGGTGCAGCGTGTGCAGACTGCAGAGGACCATTTTTGCTTGTCAAGCTTTTTAGGTAAAATTGAGCGTTGATGACCTTTTTTGCTTGTCAAGGATTTGAAAGAGAAAAATTTAACTTCTGAAAAATCTGCACCTCCTGACCAAAGTTCGTTCCGACGGCCCTGCATCGATTGATACCCTTAGGTATTATTAGAGCTGGTGCTATATAAGTGCATAATTATTGTTTATTATTATAGAAACTGTCGAACATACAGTATGGCTCGCTGAGGTTAGAATACTAAAGATGTATTTCGGGTTAAATTGGCAAAATTGTGAAATGTTTTTGAAAAAGCTGACAGAAAACTAGAAGGACGCTTAATTAAGCGAAGCTGAGATTTCGCTCAGAACGTTAGAATATTTAAAACTTTAAACTTTAGCAATGACCTTGTAAATTTTATGGCGCTGGTGTTCTTCTTATCCCACATTTGAAAGATTTTGGATCAGCAATTGTAAACACTTTCACGCCAATTACAGTAAGTGGTACATTTAGCAACAAGTCAGTTAGCGTACCAGTGGTTCTTAAAGTGGTGGTCCGCGGACCGGCGCCGGTCCGCGTAGTGCTGAATCTGCTGATCGCCGGTCCGCGAAGGAATACAAAATAAATTTTAATTATTAACTTATTTATGTAAAAATAGTCAACTTTTTCTAATTTAATTTAATTTATTCTGGATTTTTATAGAGTCTATGCAAGGCTGCAACCAATTTCATGTTAATCTTTGTTAATATACCTAAACTTTAGCATTCGGATAGGTTAGAGGTCGGTTTCCTTGCTGAATGACGACCATCAGCCAGTGAGTCGGTGACAGGTTTTGACCGGCATCACAGATCGCCTCTTATCTTCTGACACTGAACCCGAGTCCATACAGCTCGGTTGATAGCTGGCACCTGAGTCCTAATGTTTGTTTTTCCTCTGGCATTCCAAAAGCCATATCTGAGCATTAGCCATCTTCCGGGGACTCAATTCCTCTGTGAATGCAATTTGCAACACCTACCGACTTGTTGCTTCTTCCAAAAGGGGGTAGTTCAAGCTTCACAGCCTAACCTCTCAAAAAGTGGGGTGGTGGTGGCAGTGGTGGGAAAATCCCCTGAGTTTTGTTACGTTAGAGTAGCATATTAATTCGATAAGCCCCTAAATGCCTGTGCAAATAAATTACTGGTTTTACTACAGTGCAATTTTTTTAACTTCATATAGGCTTACAGCGGTAAGATTCAAGTTCATTATTATCAGGCATTCATAAAATTTTATTATTATTATCACTTTTACGTACAGTCATTCTAATGATGCAGAATGTAAACTTCAAGTGAAATATAAATAACTTATAATAAACCAATGATACTGCAACTCCCTCCACTATAGCCTTTCAAAGACCTCCATCAACAAATTACAATCCATTCAAGACTGTGAAACAGTGCAAATAGATATTGTTAATAACTTGTTACAGTCAGCTGCCTTAGTCTAGTTATCCCTTTTGCAGTTGTTACAGCTTTAATGCCTCTAAAAATGATGTAGGCCTAGGTGTGGTTGTTGGAGAAATCAATTTTTAAACTAAAAACAAAACAAAATAGACAATTTGCAGGTAATTTTGAATAGTTTGCCAGCGCAATTACTGCGATATCTCTAGTTTCAACTTACATCTATCTAATAGTCCTTTGTGGCTGTTGGAATTTTCCAGAAATTGAGAATTAGAAGTTACTGGTAGGAGACCTATCCTGGGCACCAAAGTGTGCAATGTAATGTCCAAAATGTTTATGAGCATCTATTGATTTGCCAGGCTTTTTCCCATAAATTTGCGGTGGGGTGCCAATATCCAGTGCAATAATAATAATAATAATAATAATAATAATAATAATAATAATTTTATATTATGGTAATAATGTGATGTAGATAAATCCCTGCCGAATCCCCGTTTAGGTGTAGGAGAGGCAAGGGAGGACAGGGAAGGGGGAAGCTGCTTCCAGCGGCCAGGGGATGGGCGCCCCTGGGTGGTGGTGTTCGAGCCCAGCGGCCTACTAGAAGTTTACGCCTGTCAGCGTAAGACAGGAATATCCCAAGCCAAGTGATTTAGTACAGATTTTTTGACAATGTTTGCTTCTACAACTCAGATGTTAGACAGGATCTTCTCAAAGACAATAATAAAAACAAAACAAAAAAGGTTATTGTTTGAATGCCAGTAGTTCACTGCAAATCGCTCTGAGCTACATCAAGACTCGTATTGATCAACTTGCAGTGTTTATTCTAGCCACCTTGACATTGGGGGGAGTTTGCAATGTTTGGGGGGAGAAGGTTTGTATGCCGAAAATCTTGAGCAAAAAAGGTCTCACCACATTCTTGACGTTGCTTATTACCTTATCCTTCTTCGAATGCAATATTTCCCCTCTCCAAAATAAAAAGCCCTCTCGTCACAGAAATTTCCATTTGGGGAGAAATTTGGGGGAATTTTCTAACTTTGGGGGATCCTCCAAAAAACAGGCCTAGAATAAACACTGATCTACTTGTTAAGAGCAAACAAGCACATTGTCACACTGCATGGCTTGTTAAACTTACTCTTGAATTTTTGAGGCTTTTTGTGGTTTTGGTTTTATTTTTACCTGGTGTTTTAATTAAAATTAAAAATCTAAAATCATACATTAATATTATTAATATTACATGATTAAGATTTTATATATATATATATATATATATATATATATATATATATATATATATATATATTGCCCCATTTAAGCTTGTGGTCCGTCAGCTTCAAGAAAAAGTTATTGCCGGTCCGAAAGTCTGGCCTGAAAGTTTAAGAACCACTGAGTTCTGAGACCGAGTTCTGTGAGAAGGTTGCGAGTGACTTAACAATAAGTTAGCATGAATGCCAAATGCTGAGGGTGGAGATGCTTAGAGTCTGAAATAATTCGGCTTAAATGTGACTCTTTGTTCAGCTCAGAAGTTCTTCTATGACGAATTGGTTTTGTCTCCAAAAGCAATGAACCGTGTGATCGTGTATCATCGACCAAAGGATGTCAGTCAAAATACTGCCTAAGAAAGTATAATGGTCCAAATGTATCCAAGTGCTTAATTAAAGTGAAAAGGAGAGGCCAAAAGCAGAACCCTGATTACTATTAAGCCTATTATTATTATTATTATTATTATTATTATTATTATTATTATTATTATTATTATTATTATTATTATTATTATTATTATTATTATTATTATTATTATTATTATTAGCATTATCATTAGCATTATTATTATTAGCATTATTATTAGCATTATTAGGATTAGTATTAGTATTTTATTATTATTACATGGCTATTAACGCAATGTAGGCCAAACAGTCGAGTGCAGTTTTGTTAGCGTTTAAAAGCAATTAGCAAAGCTTCTGTTCTGTAGGAACAAAATATACTAATTTTTTAACGAGTTATTTTGCATAAATTCTTGACTATCTGTCCACCTATTAACCAAATATGCTATAGCCTATAGTCTTGAGAACGACATTGCAAAAGGCATTTGCCATTCAACATTCCCTAGGTGGCGATACACTACCCGTAGGCTTTAAGTTTTCATTGCAACAGTGCACGCTATTTCGAAGCAAAAGACGAAAAGCTAGAATTTTATTACTTTTCTGTCAACCGTTCGTTATTGTGTTTTATTACTCTTCGATTTCATTTGGCGCCATGATCCAGAAAGCACAGTTGTGCAAAAGGAACGTATCAATATAATAGTCAGAGATCTTATCAGTTTCATCAGATCGCTCAGCTGAGTCAGAATGGAACCCAATCGATTGATTGGACAAAAACGAGCGAAAGATTTTGACAGCAGAGTCTGAGGATGAAGGAAAAGATTTCTTATTTATTCTTGCCTTTATGATCTTTCGGTTTTCGCCATGAAGAGAATTAGCTGACAAAATTTGGGGAGGTGTGTTTTTGGAGGAACGCGCCTCTCAAGCTGCGCATCTGCGCGTTTGTCAACACATTTATTCACACGTATTTATTGCAAGACCAGACATAATAAAGAAAAATAAATTCAGGAATCAGTATACATATTGATGCAAGAAACTTAACTAACTTATATTAGAAGAGAACCTAAATTAAACTAGTGTAAAAATGTAAGTGACTAAATAGCTATGTTTATAATTTAGCTAATTTAGCTAGTAGGTAATTAGCCAATTAGCTGATCAGGGTTGTTCATGATATACTGTAAATGAGTGATGGATAACCTAAGGGATAAGAATCCCTTAAGGTGGTTATCCCAATTTGTAGTTAAAGTTAAATGGCAGAAAACACAAAACGTTATCGAATCATGATTTGAACACTGTCTTTCCACGGATGTCTAGATGGTCGTCATTTTAAATCCTCAGTCATAGCATTCATTCAAAATGTTTAGGCCTACATTATTTGGCTGTTTACCGATCGGGTAGGCGTATAGATAGCCTATACACGTTGACGCTCGGTATATTAAGTCTAAAATTGCAATGAACATCTGAAGAAAACGAAAACGAAAATAGAAGACTATAATTAATTAACAGCTGCAATGCAAATATTTCAATTTAGTGTTACGAAGTCAATTCCATGCTTTAGGCCTATTAGTATTTATAATAATAATAATAATAATAATAATAATAATAATAATAATAATAATAATAATAATAAGGTTTAAAGTGGTTCAGTAGGGTCTGTCCTGTGTGAGAACAACACTGTTTAAACAACTCAAAACTTTAAACGAAGTGAAGGCAACAGAATCAAATAGGCATAGGGCCTACAGTGTAGCATCGATTTGTTGATTCTTTGGATTGTCGATTTTTTTGATTGAAAAATCTCTGAAGCCGGTTAGACAAACATCCGGATTTCGATTTGGGATCGACTGCTTGAAAACACTAGCCCAGACATCGAACTTTCTGACGAGCTTAGTTGGACGCTTTCGCTCTCGATCAGAAGACATGCTGAAGCCGAAGTTTCGCCGAGGGTAAGAAGACCATGGCTGCATATTCCCAAAGCGCCGCTCAAAGGCCGCCTCTTCGCATCGATTCTCCTAAGAGCTATAGATAATTTCTGCTCTTTAGTGAGATTATAGTTTTCGTCGTTTGTATGTTACGGCGTCGATGCCAGCGATGTCGCGTAGGTCTCTCTCTCTCTCTCTCTCTCTCTCTCTCTCTCTCTCTATCTATCTCTCTCTCTCTATCTATCTATCACTCTCGAACTTTGCAGCAAGACAAACGACCCACGCGTTGAAAAAACTCAACCAGAAGGACGGCGTCTCTAGTTTGTCTGAGTGACCGCCCGGCCTGGGACTGTTTGCCTCTGCTGACTGTGTCTCGAATCCGCGAATCTCGGCGCAAAATGCCCGAAGAATCGCACACGAAGTGCATATAATGCTGATCTGTAGGTTTGTCTTCCACTCGGGCTTTGTTTGTTTTTCGGGGCTAAGGCAGGCGCCGGCGACAGGCGTTACAGCGTCTGTTTGCTCGAGAATCGACACTTTCCCCTAGAAGCGACCGCCTCTCGCTTGACAACGGCCCCTTCGAGTCGCCGCGTGAGTTTTCATCGCAAGCCCATACAAGTCTCAGAGAACTTGACGTTTCATACGATACGCTATTTACTTTGATAGACTGAAATTTTGAAGCGCTATACCATTTAGATTTTACGTGTAAGCTTAAGCCATTCATAATTTATATATATTTAATATTTAATAACCTCTTTGAGCATATTGGTTGTCGATTCTTAGAAGTTTTCAATATACGGCACTTTATGGTCATGGAAAACACGAAAGGGTTCAATTTAAAATTGCTCAACCCAACATTTTCGTGACCAACCATATAAAACACTGTAATATTTTTCAGATTTGTTGGTCAAAATTTACAACCAGGCTCATGTAATTTATGATACTGTATAGACATATACTTCAGTGGTAAAGTATTTAAAATGTATTTAAATATACACTTTGTCCAGTATTTAAGAAAGTATTTAAACACTCACCAAAATTAACCCCAACAATTTAAATACTTTGGTCACATAATTATAACATAATTATAACGTTTCATTTATGGACTTTTCTGGTTTTTACATTTTCTTTACTGGTGGGACTTGATAAGGTTAAAAATAATTTTTTTAATTTGTTTCTTTTTACAAAAATACTGGTTGTGGCGAATTGTCAAAGCCTTTTTGAAAGTATTTAAATCAGTATTTAAATACTTACCCTGGTAAGTATTTAAATTACAACCTGAGAACAAGTATTTATGAAAGTATTTAAATACTTTCAGTGAAGTATTTATTACAACACTGGTTGTTTCAGGACTTGATAAGGTTGTTTTTTTGCTTGTCAGCCTTTTTCGGGCAGAGACTTAAAAATTCCGACACCCCCAGATTTTCCCGACATCCTCCCAAATTCAAAATCCTAGAAATAACACTGCCTATACTAACAGATTTATATTAATTAAGTTGAAAGCGCTTTGCGGTGATTCTCGACAACTTAAGCAGAAACTGCTTCCGATCCTCATCATGTGTTTACAGTTGAGCTAAACTCCTGCACTTTTCTGTCTTTGCCAAGTCAATTTCTACCCTAATTGAATTAACACGCTGTCTAACCTTTATGTGTTTACGTTGCAAAACACTATTGGCAACGATGCAATTACCTACCTAACTTTAGGTCCCTCGAGGAAGTCCTAAATTTCAATATATTAATTAAATATTTTACTCCCAGTACTAAAAATACTGGAAACTATTTTCTGTGTTTATAAACTGAATCTCTTAACGGCAGTTAATTGAGCAGCGTCATGTATAGCTGCCGTCGGAGAAAGAGCGAATTATGAAGGTTTGGCTCTTGGGACTTGATTTGGTCTTCTGTCTCACTCTCTTATTGACTTCCTTTTCTCCCGACTAGTGGCACATCATTCGTGTTGCAACATCCTCTGCAGCAGGCACGACGTGCCAACACTGGTCCTGATGAGAATTGATCCGTTGATACCTGAACTCAGGTCAGCTCAGGTGACACTTGACATCCACGACAGCCAACCCCAATGCCAGTTACAGGACTCAAGTAACTCCAGATCCCAGTTCCAAGACTCAATCCAAACTCTGAAGTAAAGCATTTACCAAAATTCGAATCATCTACCAAATGCTCCCTTTTCTATGACTCTCTCTCTCCGCATGTATTTATGTTTATAAATAAGTCATTATACACAATATACAGTATCTGATTAAAATGTTAAAGTACTCAATTATGTCACCCGGTGCCGTTCCACACCCTTAGAGCTTCTCCATACCCCAATCCTCCATAGCGGCGCCACTGGATCGTATGGTGGTCGGAGGGAATGCAGGGCCACGGTTTCACAACATAAGGTTCAATTCTGAACCAAAGTTTCAATCTGTTTGGCAGCCAATTAAACGGTGTCACGGGTATCGACGCATTTCAATCGTTAAGAATTTTGAAACATTTGCGGCTGGTAAAGATCAAAGAACTACGGAGCCCTAAAAATAGCAGCAGAAGATAGGGAGAATCGAGGAAAATGACTCTAAACCCTTTGATAGAGAACGACAGTGGCGGTTCCACCATGTTGATGACTGGGGATGCATCCCCCCACCGGGGTTCCGGATGACCTTCTTTTGGGTTGTCAACCTATTTTCCGGCGAGTTTAAAAAACATTAGTGAAAAATACTGCAAATGACCTTTTTTGGCTTGTCGGCCTTTTTTGGCAAGATTTTTTTAACATTTAGTGAGCAAAGCACTACTAACAATGATCTTTTTCTTTTTTTCTTGTTTTTTTTCTTCACTTTGCATCCCCCCACCAACTTCCCAAAAAATTTCATCCCCCATCAAGAATTCCTGGAACCGCCACTGGAGAACGACGCAAAGAAGAAGAAAGATCAGGCATTCCGAGAGCAGAAACTAGGACCTGCACAAGTGTATATTATGATTTTACGCTCACGTTTTGCGTAATTATCGTTGACTCGTTGAGTCTTGTTATCGACAAACTCCAATTTCAGCCTATTTCACCTCTAAACTGCAGGCACTGCCGTTCTGAGCGTCTTCGCCTTTGGCCACTGCATTGGTTTACGAAGACTGGACATCCTAACAGCGACCAACTGAAGAGCGATCTTGGAGAGTTGTTCTCTGACCGCTCTGATATCTTTACAATAATTGTGCGGCGGATCGACGCTCTCTTAATAAGCAGCAGGGTCATCACCGACCGCGTATGGCTGCTGCGGCGACATCTACAGGCCTCCGACATACATCACGTGATCAGAGGGACGTCTTGCTACTCTAACGACTAACGCAGTTGCTATTTACTCAAGATTGCCCGTTGCTAAGTCGTCGCCCCGTTCCATCCCCGCCGAGCCCTGAATGAAATCCGGGGGATATGGCGCTGATATATATCCTGCCAGCGTTGAGCTGCGCCGCCCAGCGACTCTCCGATGTCCAGCCATCGCTCCGTCATCGTATATGTTCACGTCGACCGTTCTTAGTCAAGCGTCGTCGGCGACCCTCGATCGGCTGAACGTAAACACTTATATATATATATATATATAAAATTATATATATATACACTGTATATATATTGTCAATATATATATATATATATATATATATATATATATCGGCCAAAATATATATATAGTATAACAGTTGCAAAGGGCATATATTGTTGTAGAAGGCCTTAACCTTGTCTACGGCACCCGGTCGTCGTTTGTCGTCGTATATAAATTATCAATAAATAAATATATATATACATATAGCCGAAAATAATACATTGATGATATAGCTGGTTTTTATTTATAACCAGTCTTGAGAGTACCAAACACACAAGATGGCGTATTGTTATATAACGACGAACTTCCCGGATTTGCCGGAAGGAGCGGGTCACGGCGGGAGTCGATGAAAAAAGTGCCGCCCTCAATTCTCCGAAAAAGTCTGACAAGCAAGAAAAACGGTATCAATTCTCCAAAAGTCTCTGACAAGCAAAAATCTAAGAAATCTCTAACGCCCGACATCGGCCCCTAGAGCAAGTAGGACCGACCCCTGTGGCCACCGCAATGGACGGGACGAGAGGCCGCAGGGAGCCATTGATCTGTCTCTGAGATAGTCTTGCCCCCTCTGCCCCTCATATGAGAGCTCGAGACGCCACTGCGAAGGCCGCAAACACAGCGACCCATGTCCTCATGTCTTGACATGAGTATTTTTGCACAGGTCATGTACTTGTGGCTGTGGAAATGGGTGTTTTTGGCTATAAAGTTAATACAAATATGTCAGAGCCCCAGCATAGAACAAAGTTCTAGAACCAGGGGCGTAGCTAGGGTGTGCGACGCCCAGGGAAAACATACTGATGGCGCCCCCTAAATTTCAGAAAAACTAAACTTTCGAGAAAATCTAAAAACCATGACAAACAAAAAGGTCGTCGTCACCCTTAAACTCAATAAAAGCTGTAGCAAGCAAAAAAGGTCGATACCAACTAACTATATTGATCCTAGGCTGGTCGGCGCCCGTGGACAAATCATCCTCATGGCGACCCCTCGACTTCATGAAAACCCTTGAAATCAAAAAACCTCGTCACAACTATATTGATGCTTCTTTTTGTTTTCTGCTACCCTAAACCCATTTTGGCGGTCCCCACCTCGGCGCTCGGGGACATATGTAACCCCGCCCCTAGCTACGCCTCTGACTAGGACATGGTCGTTTTTCTAACCAGGTTTGCGCCACAGTATAACGGAGTCCAAATAGTGCGATGATCTGTCTCATGATCCTTTTCGAATCCTTTGCTGAGGATCATATAATTACTTCTTGTTACTGGAGTTCCGAATGAGGAAATACTAGAAAGAAGTAATACTCGCAGGTTGTACTTAGCGTATTAAGTTCGAGCTAATTGGTAGATCCAATTGGTCGAGAACTGTTGCTTACTGTATATTCATGTTGCTTAGTGCTTATGCAAGCGCTTCTAATGAAATACATTGTCAGCAAATTGTCAAGCCTCTAAAACTTTAACCTTTAATTAACGCAAATAGGCCTATTGAACATTTAAAATATTATATGCATGATATATACATATTATATGAGAGTATCCAGAACACTCTCTATGCCCACCAACATAGCTAGTATCTATGCTGGTGGGCAAGAAATCTGCTTCTGCCATTGGCGTCTATTAATAGACAACAATGGTTTCTATGGTTTCTGGAAACTTTCTGCCCACCAGTGGGCGGAGCAACCGGACCTTGTTGGTAAACACTGGATACGCTAATAGATAACTTAAAGTACCAGATAAAAAATTAAACACAAGGCACATGTTTCTTTTGCTGTGCCAATCCTCTAACGTCGGCCTCCGATTTCCAGACCAGGGACACAGTATATCTACGGGTCCTCAAGCGGTTTGATTGATATCGACTTTAGCAGAAATAAAGAACAAATTTGCAACTAAAAGCAGCTGTAATTCATTTTGTAATAACGATTCTCAGCCAACAATTATCACGATGCAATCTCGGTGAAATTAGACCGAGTGCGTGCTGACACTGCTCGAATGCCACAACCAAGCTTCTCGTCAACAAGTTCCAAGTTTGAAAAATTCAATGAAGTGACAGAATTGGAACTTAGGACAGTCATAAAAAAACTCTAAACTAAAATCATGTGAACTGGATCCTTTGCTACCATTCATTCTTATTGAGGTTTTAGATGAGCTAATTCCATTCCTCTTACTCATGATCAACAGCTCTTTGAGGGAGGGCTGTCTTCCTGACTCCCAAAAACGAGCCATTGTGCTGCCTGTCATCAAGAAGCCTGGTCTTGATCCTAGTGAACCTCTCAACTTTCGACCCATTTCCAACCTTTCTTTTCTCTCAAAAACCATTGAAAGGCTTATTTTATCACAAATGTTACACTATCTGAATACTGAAAATCTTCTTCCATCCACACAATCTGGTTTCAGACGGTTTCACTCAACTGAAACGACTCTTCTTAGAATTCTTTCTGATGTCTACTCTGCCACTGACTTGTCTGAACTTACATTGCTTGCCTGTTTTGATGTCTCGGGCGCCTTTGATACGGTTGATCATGATATATTGTTGAAACGTCTCAAACTCTCATTTGGGATTTCTGATCAAGCCCTTCTGTGGTTTACATCCTATCTCTCTAACCGTTCTCAAATGATTGTTATGGAGCATTCCCGCTCAAACTGGTTTCATGTTCCTTTTGGTGTTCCCCAAGGTTCGGTGCTTGGTCCTCTGCTGTACATACTCTATACTGCTGACCTTTGCTCTTTAATTAGCTCGTTTGGTTTCACTGTGCACCTCTATGCTGATGACATTCAAATTTACCGGCATTGCCCTTACTCTTCTTATACTGAGCTCACTCAATCTGTAGACAATGTAATTCCAACTCTTCGGGATTGGATGTTTTCCAATAGACTCCGACTGAACCCTGATAAAACTCAACTTATCTGGCTTGGTACTAAACATCTGCATTCAAAAATTGATTATGACTTACTGAACTCTCTCTTTCCTAATCTATCTTTCTCAAATTGTATCAAAAATCTTGGTATTTACTTTGAAAGTAATTTGACCTTCAAAGAGCACTTTGCTAGACTCTCTCGATCCTGCTTTTACCAACTTAGGCAAATTAGGGTTATTCGTTCTTCGCTTTCTTTATCTGCAGCCAAATCTCTGGTTCATGCTTTTGTGGCTAGTAGGTTAGACTATTGCAATTCTCTTTATCTTGGCCTGCCCAAAGGCTTACTTTCCACTCTGCAATCTGTCCTAAATGCTGCGGCTCGTCTCGTGGCTAAAGCTCCTCGCTACTCTAGCATCTCAGACTTTATGCTTAACACCCTCCACTGGCTTCCAATTTCTGACCGCATTAAATTCAAACAAGTAATTATTGTTTCCGCAGCACTTCGAGGTCAGGCACCATCTTACATTATTGAGCTTTTCAAATCACCCTCTTCTGCTGCTCATCGCCTGCTCCGCTCCACTGATCAGAAGAATGTTTATGTCCCCAGATCACGCACTGCTGTTACCCAGCGTCGGGCTTTTGCAGTGACTGGACCCTCCCTATGGAACGCCTTAAACCCATCCATTCGGGAATCACTTCTTACTCCCTCGCTCTGCTCAATGCGAAAGCTGAAGTCTCATTACTTTACCCTGCGACTCCAATGCTAGGAGCGCCTCTGAGTAGAAATAGAAGAGGCGCTATACAAATGTCACATTACATTACATTACATTACAACAGTCAATGCTTCTAAAGACTAGGCTTAAACAACAACAGGACCGTCGTTAATGAGGAAATTATACAATTCGGTCAAAGAAAAAACGACACTAAAGCAAGAACATTCGAAACGAATAAGCCCTGTGCCCAAGCAGCTCGGCCTTTTTATACTTTACCTGAAACTTCCGGCAAGAATCCGAAACACATCCGAGACTTCCGGAGCTTCCGTATCTTCCGGGCAGCTACTAACACACTAAACTACTGACGCCCAGTGTTGCCAGTGAACTTTTTGAAAAAACCAGATCGTGCCTTAAAAACAGAAAAAACAGGTTTGCAAAAGGTCCAAAAAGATTATCAAATTCATAAAAAAATCGTGACAACCCTGAACAATTTCGTAACTTCGTCTCCAGAAAATCTTGACGAGCAAACAAAGTAAAGTAAAGTAAGTAAAGTAAAATCTCGTGGATTTCTATAGCGCCTTGGAAAGCAGCACAACAGTAGCTGCTTATTCTTAGGCGCTCAGCCTCTCTCAAAATAGCTATGGGGAAGTAGTAAACTTTATCCTATTCAAATATTATAATAGAGTCCTGACAAGTAAAAAAGGTTGTCAACCATAGAGTACATCTGAAAACTCCTCATTTTCTAACTTTCACTGCATAAATCTGCCAATTTTATAAATTTTCGCAGATTTAAAAAACCAGATCCCACAAAAACCAGCCAACCAGACGAGGCCAAAAAGACCCAGATCTGCTTGGAATAAACCAACACTGTCAACACTGCTTACGTCTATTAACAGTCAAACAAACAACATAGGGCCAATGGCGTCATACGCAATTCAAAATTCAAAAATTCAAACGTCATTCATTTCCGCTAGAACCGTTACAATGGTTCCCCTTCTAAATCAAAAGCAGGGAGTATTCTGTATTCACCAAGACGATTCTTAATCCTGAACAGAAATTATTCAGGACAAAGTATTTCATTTAATGTATAAACCGTCATCTATGATTTAAATGCCATTTTAAACCGTCATTCATGAGATTGGACGCCGCCGTGTGATGACAATTGACAGGACTGAACAAAACAGGAACACAACTGTCATGAGGAGTGACCGTGGCTTGTAAAAGGCAGCACTTCACGTGATTCAGAAATCCGATCATGGGCGCCCGCACATTGGGGCAAGAGGGGGCACATGCCCCCCTGATAAATGCAATTACCAATATTTCACATTGAAATTTGAAAAACTTGCTAAAATATTAACCGTTACCATTGTGTTAACATCTGTTTTGCCCCTCCTGGAAAAATTTATGTGATGTAACTGCGACCATTGTGTTTTGCCCCTTCTGGAAAAATGTCTGCGGGCGCCCATGAATCCGAGTACATATCGGTAGTGTCATATTAGGAGCAACTTTCGAGTCTGAATATGTTAACCTTTATGGAACATAATAACTCACTTTGTTGCAGTTGCTTCTATCATCTCCGCCAGCTTAGAATGATTCGACGTACACTAGTCCGCTTCTACTTTGATTCATACATTTATTTGCTCAAGGCTTGACTACTGTGGTTCACTTTTGCTGGCCTTCCATCGGTGCGACTTGATAAACTCCAGATGGTTCTTCGTTCGGCAGCCAGGGTGATTGCTGGTGTCGCAAGACGTGATCACATTAGTGAATATATGTCTGTTCTACACTGGCTGCCTAGCCTGCCTTATCCTGCTCGAGTTGGGTTTCGTGTGCTGAGAGCGGTTGCACTCTCTCTTTTTGGTGCCACTCCATCTTACCTTTCAGAGCTACTCCATCCTCTTAGCTCTATCCCTGGTCGGCCATGTCTTCGGTCCACAACCAATGATCCTCTCAGTGTGCCCCAAGCACGAACCTTCTTGTTCCTGAAACGAGGTTTTGAATCGGTTGGCCCTATCCTTTGGAATGCTCTTGACGCCAGTATGCGTGGCTTAGCAACTCCTAATCCTATGGCCCTCTTTTTGAAACGACTTAAAACCTATCTCTTTGTCAGATTGCAGTAATTGCAGCGGAATCGCTTCTGAGTGATTCTTCACAAGAGGCGCTATACAAATATTTTGTTACATTACATTATATTACATGTAGCCCTAAATATCAGAAGAAATTATTTATTTAGCGAACAAATATTGATGCGTAGCGCCCTAATTTTGCAACACTAAGAAAGCGAAGGAACTTTAAAAAATCGAAACCGATAGGTCCTATGCCCTTTGCCTTTACAACAATGGTGACTCTTAAGGGTGTCCATCTTAATTCACGTAATGCAGCGGAATACGGTTTTTGCTTTTACAATATTGCGAAATGCGAGAGAAGCTTGATGGTTAACATCTGCAATTTCAATTAGGCGGATTGTTTTGCCGTTTCGGTCGGAATTGATCCATAAATTCAACTGCGCCAAAAAGGCGTTTTCGATAGAGCGCTGCGGGGTTGCAATGAGTCGAGCAGAAAAACAGCTTTAGCTGAGTGACGATAATCATAGAAAATGGCCAAGATGTCACGATGTAAAATATCAGACAATTTAGCAATCAACTGTTGGCAGTGGCACGCAAATCGTCTCGCTACTATGCCCCGACTGAGGGTACTAGTCGAATATATCTTGTCGCAGTTTTATGACAGACTTAACCAGATAACGATACTGTTTAAAATCGTTAGTCGGGTGTATACGGTAGTACAGTACTTGCAAAAACTCATTTTTCTTATCAAATACTTCACGCAAGAAAGTTCTTACTGCGCTGAATAACAGAGTAGATCTGATGCTTCTATCGAATACTCATATCCATTTTGAAGCGTAGGCCTACAGACTACTGTGAACGCAAAGACACTGACCGTTATGATGCAATTTCTTGCTGATGTTGGCGCTAAAATGCTACATAAACTAGGTGTATAGACGTTTCGATTTAGGTCTCCTGAAAGCTGTTATAGCGCATTTTCATATAATGCGGTCGTTTTAAAGAGGAGTTTCTCGGTAAGTATCTACGATGTGGCGTCGTTAGTCTGATATTACGAAAACGAATCTAAAATGACCAGAATTGGAGTTTGTTGTCCAGTGTGAATT
The DNA here is from genome assembly GCA_018105865.1 of Metaphire vulgaris. NCBI lineage: Eukaryota > Metazoa > Annelida > Clitellata > Crassiclitellata > Megascolecidae > Metaphire > Metaphire vulgaris. The sequence goes on from CM030834.1 coordinate 8,102,803, forward strand.
TGATTGACCGTTTCTAAACTAAGATACGTTCCGACGGTTTTGATCGTTCGTTTCTGCTACTGAGGATATCGGTAGCTACTGCTACTACTACTGCTACGGATAGTACCGGATACTGCTATTATTATTATTATTATTATTATTATTATTATTATTATTATTATTATTATTATTATTATTAGCCTACTACTACTACTACTACTACTACTACTACTACTACTACTACTACTACTACTACTACTACTACTACTACTACTACTACTACTACTACTACTACTACTACTACTACTACTACCACCACCACCACCACCACCACCAATATAACTAGGCCCTACCACTATTACTACGTCTTCTTTTCCGCTTGTGGAAATTGTGTGATTTTTCGTTCATCTGTAATTATATATAATTAATCAATTTCTCTCTATTCTGTTGCTAAATTTTGATTGGTAGGCCCTATGTCTGTTTCCTGTTCTGTCTTAAAAATCTTAACAGACCGCTATATGAGTAGAAGGCAGCAAAGACGTCTTCAGTTAAGATTTAATCTCAGACAATTTACAGTTGACTGCTCAGTGCTCATACAAAGCAACGATATATATCGGCAACAAGTGGATCTACAATGTTGATTTGGAAGCACAATTGATTGGTAGGGTAAGACTTTGTCATAGCGTATTTGGCGGGTCTGTAAAGTTTAGTAAGCCATATCCGAGGTACGTTGTATTCAATACCATCCAATACGGTAGTGCATCACATGGGACCGTAGATTGTGTAATGTTTTAAACGAAGATTCGTAATAACCGAGTGCGTTATAACGAAGTTCTACTGTGCTTTAATGTCTTAGAACTGGGGCTATAGGATTCCGTCGTTATTTCTGAATTTTCTGTGACATCTTTTAAAAAATAAAATACAGTCGGCATATGTTGCAACTGTTATGATGTATAGGCCGACGCACAACGCCTTTTCAATTTCCACTGGCGATTTCATCATTTTTGTTTTAAAAAAATTTTTCATGTTATACATATCACGCGTTTTAAAAAGGTTATTTTTATACTTTAAAAGTTAAAAGCTTTTCAGTTTCCTAGCTCTCTCTTTTGAATAGTTTGCTTTTAATATTTATGCCTTCCCTGCCTTTGACATTTTCAGTTATCCTTGAGTAACAGAACACTATTACCGAGGATACGGCTTTGAAAAGCCGTCTCCAATATAGGCCGACCGTCTCTGCCTTATTCGTTTCAGCTCATTCAAGGTTTTTTAGCTGCTTTTGTCTACAGTAAAATTACGATGTAATCATTAAATACACAGGGTGACGAAGGTTTCTGCCCAAAAGTTCCCCTCCCCTTCTCTCTTTCTCTCTGTCACTCTCTGTCACTCTCTGTCTCTGTCTGTCTGCATGTCTCTCTCTCTCTCTGCGTCTCTGCCTCTGTCTTTTTTCTCTATCTGCCTGTCTCTGTCTGTCGTCTGTCTCTCTGTCTCTCTCTCTCTCTGCGTGTGTCTCTCTCCTCTCTCCTCTCTCTCTCTCCTATCCTCTCTGCGTCTCTCTCTCTCTTTCGTCTTCTCTCCTGGCTTTTAGTGAGTTGTTTCCTATCGACGGATGACGTCATACTTTCTCAAGGGACCGAATCTCGCCGTTGTCATCTCAGTCCGTGGGAAGTCTTCTTTCCTACATAGAGTGCCAGAGCGCGTGAGCAGCGAGGTGAGTGAGGGTGGCGGTGGTGGTGGAGGGGGAACGAAAGTCTCTCTCGGGAGCGGGTTGAGGGGGTGCGCTGGGTCGACGCGCGGCTGTTGCCGCCGCCGCTGTCGAAGGAGGATGAGAAGGAGGAGGAGGAGGACGGCGAATGATGAATCGAATCGCCAGAGGTCGTTAGCGATCGAGACGAGTGAGATTGAACGGAGATTATAAGACGAAGAGGCACCGTTTAAAGAAGCCGGGCACGTCCTGCGCCGAGACGCCAGAAATTAGCAAAGACGCCGAAACAAGAACCCTGGGAGAAAACAGCCACTCGAATCTAATTTCTCTCGCAGATAATTATTTATTCTCCGCGAATCGCTAATGCGAAAAAAACTGTTCAGTCTTTGCGATTATGTCGTCCAAGAATTCGTTCAAGGCGAGGCACGAGAGCTAAGAAACGCGCTGCGTCAGATGACAGCAGCAGCAGCAACAGCAGCAGCAGCAACGGCAGCAGCAGCAACAGCAGCAGCAACAGCAGCAGAATTGACGGATGCATTAGTCATCGGTTGGTCGTTGTTTTTTCCAGTCTTCGTCCAAATACCAGTCGCCTAGCGACGGTGTGCCCTTTACCGAGTTTTCTAACTCACATCGATCATTCGGGTAAAACACAAAATATATCTCTACGGCGCCATTTTGAGGGATGTTATTATTATTATTATTATTATTATTATTATTATTACTAAGACAATTTTTATTATGGTTTACCAAATTAGCGCTTTGACAACGCTGACATGTCAATGGTGGACAGAAGATGTTGTCACTATTATCACACGACCAAAGGGGTCCAAAGCTGCTCTCGCAATGCAGCTATATATCTAGCAAGCCATGCAAAAACAGACAATTTCTACGTGCAAAATTTTCATTTGGTCAGGTGGGAAAAATTTTGTGAAAATGCAATTAATTAGAACAAAGATGGATTGGAAGATCAATGCAGATTGCTACACTTTTAAGATAATTAATATAAATAATTTGGCGTTTATTCTTTGTGTGTATACAATCTCACGATGGGTGACATTTCGAGCGGAGCTTATACAGGGTGTAAAAGTGAAAAGGGCACCCCTTTATGATATTTAATATCTCGGCTGCGTGTATAGCGATTTCAATGAAATTTATAGGCCATATACCTGAGAATGTTTCTGATGTAATTGCCAAATTTCATGCTGATAGCTTTAGAGTTTGCTAAAATATGGCCAAAAAACTAAAGAGACCCAAATTTTAAAATTGACAAACAGAAGATAACGTCATAATAAAATGTATCGTTTTTAAGTCTAAAATTGCGTCGTTGTCATTGCGCCAGACAAGGTCAAAGGTTACTTACGGCAAACAGATAAACACAACAGCATTATGATTGGCTGCAGGGCTGTCAGGATATGCTTGGAGAAAATTTCATATTCCAGCAAGACGGAAAATTTCTCAGATTTTCTGTAGCAACATTGTCCAGATTTCATCAAGAAAGATGAGGCCACCCAACTCCCCAGATAAATCCACTTGACTTGTCTGGGGAAAATGACATATATAATTAGCCACAAAACATCAAGTTGAAGAAAGATGGATTGGAAGATCAGCGCTTGTCGGCATGTGTGAAGGCTGAGGGGGCATTTTTGCTAGAAAATCATCTGAAATTTTAAGCCAAATAAAAAAATTAATTGCTAATTTTTTATCACTTTATTTGACGTTATATTCCAATGTCAATTTTGTGGGTCTCTTTAGTTTTTTGCCATATTTCAGCAATCACTAAAGATATCAATGACATTTGGCGATTGGGTATATGACATTTCGCTATACACGCAGGAGATATTAAATATTATAAAGGGGTGCCCTTTTCACTTTTACACCCTGTACAATCCTCGACTGGTTTCCGTTTGAATGCAGTGGCGTAGCAGCCATTTGGAGAACGTGGCCAAATGCCAAGGGCCCCCGAGCTGTAAAGGGCCCCCGACCCGAGTAAAAACAAACGTTCGGTAACAACTTTTTTGCGATGTAGTCGTCATGCAGATTAAAACATCGACAAGCAAAAAAGGTCGTCAACTTTTTCGCGAGACAAGCAAATAAGGTCGTCAACATTTTTGCAAACTTGTCAGATCGTCTCCTCTGGAGAGGGTCCCCTTCCCCTTTTTCGCCACGGGCCCCGAGCATGTTGCTATGCCACTGTTTGAATGACAACATTATTTGCTCGTAAAAATTCAGAGGAAAATGTCTGCAGAATTATTTTTTAATTTACCTTGACCCTTTTCAATATATCTGCTTAAAGTTGTCGGCGCTTTGCTATTCAGAATGCGGGGAAGAGTGTGTCAGTTGCGATATCTGGATTGTCTGAATTGACACGCTTTCTGTACTCATCGGGAGTCGAGACTCTTGACACTGCAGGCTGACGAGAGTCCAGCAGAATAGGACAGGATCGAACATGGGAAAGTAGTCATGGTGCACTTACGCTGATGAGCGTGTCCTCAAAAAGAATCAATGAAGCAAACTGAAAATACCAAAAGGGTTTACGATCGAGAGAAAGAAGACGTCGTTGCAACGGAATGAGGGCTTTGGTGGATGATTGCCATTTCGACTGCTGCGGTTTCGTTCATTTTCACGGCTTAGATTTCTAATAAACAGCTAAGAGTATCAGGGGAACTACATGTATAATCATAATTGTCTATCCAATCGATTTCGATTCTAATGAATTAATTTCCTAAACCAATTTCTTAAACTGTAATTCTAATTTCTGTTCTAATGACTATGTGTCTGTCTGTCTGTCTGTCTGTCTATCTGTCTGTCTGTCTGTCTGTCTGTCTGTCTGTCTGTCTGTCTGTCTGTCTGTCTGTCTGTCTGTCTGTCTGTCTGTCTGTCTGTCTGTCTGTCTGTCTGTCTGTCTGTCTGTCTGTCTGTCTGTCTGTCTCACTATTGCCCTCCTTTTTTCTATTCGTTCGCATCACCTCCACTTGATGCGTCACTAGTTTCGTCGGATATTTAATCAATTTGGAAAATAAAAAGGAAGAATCCAAAGAGCAATTGTGTCTGATGTTGTCTTAATGCTGGAATTTACGACCGACGACGGTCGAGTTCTTTTGATGACGGAGTAGTCACGTGACTCTTGACATTTCGACCGCTAAACGGAACATAATGGAACATCATCGATTGAAATCTGATCAGAGAACGAAGGCGTTGCAGTCTATTAGACATCGATTTGTCTTTCGATGAAATTGGTTTATTTCACGTCATAGAAAAGAAATCGCAACGTTCTCTAAGAAGTGACCGACTGACAGATAGCACGAATGAGCAAAAGAGGTCTGTTAATCAGATAAATCAGAATTATTGTGGTGGGACAGAGGGACAGATACATGCGCAGACAGAGAGAGAATGACAAAATCAGAGGCTGAGAAATACGGACATATATAGAGCGATCGTGTGCGACATACATCTAATCATTGCAATCACAAAACGACATTGCGCTATGCATTGACGATGTTAGCATAACAATCACTGAACAGTCTTTAATTCTATTCAATTGTATGCCTTTATAGCTTAGCATCGCCAGCCTCAGTTCCTTTAACTTAGTGCATGCCGGAAAGTAAATATGTTTGGAAAATTCAAAGTTCACCAAAAATGCTGCTTTCCACTTTATCATTTCCAATTAAGAAAGCCACGAATCTCCGACACGTACAGTAAAACCCTTTGCTGCCGGTTAGCTTAGTATTTTCAACTGTAGCGTAACCACGAAGGGACGCAGAGGGCCAGGTACCTAACTATTTAGGTCAAGACCAGTTGGAAGATTCGTGTAGAACAGAGATGGTCATGGGTTGGGTTAACCCATGGGTTGGTGAGTTGAGGGTTGGGTTGAATTGGGTTGGGTTAGATCAGACTTTGCCATATTTATGGTGGGTTGGGTTGGGTTGGGTTTGGTCAGAAAATAAGTCATGGTTTAAGAAATTGTATTGTTTTACGGTGGGTTGGGTCAAGTAACCCTATTTCCGGCATGGGTTGGGGTGGATTGGAGATTTGATGGGTCGGGTTCTAAAAAATGGACCCATAAACATCTCTGGCGTGGAACCGATGAGACAATTTTATCTGCGAAGGGATTTGGTGATTGAACGTAAGTTGTCATATGGGCTGCAAAATTGTTTCAAAGATCGATATTTGATTCTAGCGTTACCCAAATTCTTAGCGGCTGGAGCGACACACGCAGATTGGGGAGGGGGGACTCACGACGCTCCCTCAAACCCTTAGTCGGTTCACCCCAAGTTCGCCTGTATAAGTGATGGTGACCCCATGCATAAGGCTATTCTGAAACCCATGCTACGCCAATAATTACTTTACACATACATTGATGGTTACAATGTCTAGCGCTGAATCAGTCTGCCTGCAACAGTGTTCGATCATAAAGCATTCCTTTTGCTTTTAATTTTAAAATATAAGAGTCGCTTCATCTTATATAGCGCTCTTTCATATCCCGTCTAGGCTTTCAAGGCACGACCCCAGAGTCTTCATTATTCTGCTTTATGCATAAGGATGATGCATATCTCGGCCCCGTGTATACATACAGCGCGTCTCCCTATACGCTGGTCGTCGTCATCTTAGCAGAAGGCTCTTGGCCATAAATTATTGTCGAGGTCCATATTACGACGCATAAGAGGAGACTACTTCCGCGATCGCAAACAATAATAATTACTCTCGGTTCAGGCGTAGTTCAGTCGCCTATAGTCCAGACCTCCGTCTGTTCGGGGTTTTTTCACCCTTCTATATATAGGCTTTGACCGACCGACCGACCGAACGATAAACTCTATCGCCGTGCGTCTTTTCTTCAACGTATTGTCTGTCGTTTCCATGCAATATGATTTCTTATCGTTTCGAAAGAAAAATCTTTAAGGAATTTTTACGATCGGTCGTAAACATCGTAGCGAAAGCACAGAGGTGGTCTTTGGAGAGAGAGAGAGAGAGAGAGAGAGAGAGAGAGAGAGAGAGAGAGAGAGACAGAGACAGACAGACAGACAGACAGACAAACAGACAGACAATCAGACAGACAGAGACAGGGAACCAGGCAGAGAGATAAAGAGAGAGAAAGAGACAGAGATAGAGATAAGGAGAGAGAGAGAGAGAGAGAGAGAGAGAGAGAGAGCGAGAGCGAGAGCGAGAGCGTGTGTGACTTGGATGGTCACTGGCAAACAACCTGACATTTAGACTGACACCAATCGGTCACGCCGACTACTACAACTGCTACGACTTCTACAACTGCTAGTCCCATCTACGTCCACAGCTGCTGCGACTACTGAGGTAAAAGCAATCAATTATGCCACCAGCTTCAGTCTCTCCAATCGAATGTGCTGCCTACTGACCGGCATAATTTTCCCCGCTGCACCGTAGCAGCTGCTGAAGTCCGACTGCCGGTCGGTCGGTCGGTCGGTCGGTCGGTCGTTCATTCTCAGAGAAACTGTCGGAAAGCGCAATAACTGTTTCTCATCATCATAATAATAAGAAACAACAGGCGAGTGGGTGATAATTGGAGAGATTGTCGGAGTCATTCTATCTGGCATCTGCTATTTCTTCGAATTCGAAACCAACACTTCGCATGGAAGCGACGCCGGTCAAACGACGACGACGACGGCCGGCGGGACCCCCAGGGCTCGTGGCGCCCGAGTCAGTCACACGCCGCTGCGGCATCCCAGGACGATGTAGCGTCCGCCATAAGACCTACGCATGCAACCGGTTCTCTCTCTCTCTCTCTCTCTCTCTCTCTCTCTCTCTCTCTCTCTCTCTCTCCGGTGCATGTGCCACTGCCTGTAGTCAGCGGCAGATGATTCGACAGCACCGTGCATCGCGTTTCTCTTAAAGAAGCGATCCTTCAGTGTTCTTTCGTTAGAAACAATCTAAGACCTTCTTCTTCTTCTTCTTCTCCTTCTCTTCCTCGGACCAGTCTGATCTGTCTGCCTTCCGACGACGACGACGACGACGCTGTGAAATGCGATCGGTTTTGGTCGACGAGAGGAAGACGACGACCGATAGTGAGCGATGAATCGCAGGGAATCTTGAAAGGAGGCGAACATTAATGAATAATTAAATATACGTTTTCCGCGCTCCATAAATCACACCCAGAATCGAAATAGGCGATGATTATGCATCGAATCCAGACCAATGCATGAATAATTATTATACGAGATTTACCCGATACTGACTGCTCTTCGGATATTCATTCATCTGATCGGAATACGGCAGAGAAATCCCGCTAGATGTCTCCTGGAAGTCGACCAGCGCGCCGCGTGTAAGATAACTATCTCCGTTATAATAACTGCTTTTTCTCTCTCTCTGTATTAATATTATTAGTATTATTATTCGCAAACGTTGTCTCTCTCTCTGTTATGAATAATTTTCCATCGGTCATGCGCATAACGTTGAAAGGCGCCGACAACGAGACCTACGCCGGAACTCTCTTCCTGCGCAACTGGACTGCGTGGCTGGGAGAGACGTTCCCCGGATGGGCGAAAGACGACCCGACGAAGCGTCACGCCGCCGTCGTCGACCCCCACGCCCGTCGCCCCGACCCCACCGGGGCCACGTACTACGTCATCGCCGTCGTCCTCGTCTACGGCATGTCGATCGTCATGCTGATCGCGTCGCACATCAAGCGCAAGCACGCCAAGGTGCTCGAGGACCGTCAGATCAACAAATACCTGCAGGAATTCCAGGTGGTCCGCGAAACGTCGTCGAGGGACAGCTACCGCAACCTGAAGCGCGACATCACCGCCAAACTGAAGGACGGTCGGAGCAGCGTCGCGGCGGCGGCGGCGGCGGCGGCGGCGGCGGGCGGCGGCGGTCACGCCTACCGGGGTCTGGCCAAGCTGTCCCTGCTTCCGCTGGCCGCCGCCGTCGCCGCACTGCCGACGATACGCGAGAACCGTCTGAGCGTGTCGAAGGAGGGCAGGAGAAAGTGCTCGCTGAGTCCCCGATGCTCGTTCAGTCGGTCGAGCATCGGGTCGTCGAAGACGTCGCCCGAGAGGAAGCACTCCGTCCTGTCGGTGCAGAGCGAGAAGACGGGGCTGCGACCGACGACGACGACGACGACGACGACGACGGGGCCGGCGGTCACTTTCTGTCGGTCGACGCCGATCGGGCGATGAAGTCGAGCGGATCGGTCGACGAGGGCTTCATCTCCGCCACCAGAAGACACGACGCCGTCGGCCCCGGAGGAGGAGGAGGAGGAGGAGGAAGGAACGGCTCCAGGGAGACAGCGGCAGCAGCCCACGGGGGCAGCGTCGTCGTCACTGCCGCACGCAGACTGTCTTTTCCCTACGTCCAGCAGCAGCAGCAGCAGCAGCAGCCACCGAAGCGGCAGGCGTCGAAGAGACTGCAGCGCTCGCGGCACATACTGGAAGAACCGTTTGAAAACACCGGCGAAAGGAAACCCCGACCGACGACGGTCAACAACAACGAAGACGCTGGACTTCAGACGACGACGACGACGACGACGACCACCGCACCACCACCACCACCACCGGGCAATCGGTCAAGGCTATCGTCGAAGGAACTGGCCTCCAAACCGTCGGTCGACTTCTCCTCCTCCTCCTCGTCCTCCGCCGTGGGCAGAGGTCACGAGATGCGTAAGCTGTCGGCCAGCAGCAATCAGTCAGCGGATGCCATGACGACGACGACGGCGGCGGCGGCGGCGGCGGCGAGCGTTCGACGCGGAATCGCATCGAATCTGTCGGTGGACAATCTGTCGCGAGTGTTTCCGTCGGGTGATGCGACGATTCCGACCGTCGGCACCTTCGTCACTGCCGCCAGAATCCCGGTGCCAAGCGTTAAAAACTCCGCAAACAACCACCTGTTACCGCCGGCCTAATACCCCGGCGGGCGGCGACATGCCGCCATCGCAACGACGAAGCAGCATAGGCCAGGGGTGGCCAGACCTGTAGTAACCAAGAGCCGTTTTTGCAAATTTTCCAAATCTTGCATTGAGCCGCATTGACTGGAAAATTATTTTATGGGTTTTAACCCAACTCGCAATGGAAAATTATTTTATTCATTTATTTTAAGAAATTATTATAATTCTCAATTAATTCATGTTTAACGGATTAGCAAAAGAAGTAGGATCAAGAATCTTAACATCAACCAATTAGAGTCACCATTTGCTTCATTTAAATTTTAAAAATAGAATTATGCCCAAGTTTTTAAAAAATAAATAAAATCAAGCCAAAAATTATTTTCAACCCCTGTAGGTCTGGAAAAATTTACAACCATAATTTGTTTTTAAAATGTTGCGAGAGCCGCAATTTGAACACAAGAGCCGCATGCGGCTCGCGAGCTGCGGTTTGGCCACCGTTGGTATAGGCCTAACTAGTTGGCGTTGTGGTTGACGGACATATATGCCACTCGCTAATAACATTAACAACAGCATCGTCAACGTTGTTAACCCCTTAACCGTGTATTTAACTGTAACTCAATGTAAAATGGACAGATATATCCGGGATCCCCAGTTAAGGGGTTAATAATAATGTTTGCCTGTTTCAAAGTATGCGTCGATGAAGATTAGGGCTTTGAAAGTTACTCGTTTGACTAATTTCTAATGCGTTGCGTGTTTCGTTCTAATAAGCAGTCCTACAAGTATCTCTATAGTTAATAGACTATACGCGACGGGATATATTCAACTGTTTCTTAGCGAAATAACGCATGCATTGCAATCAGTGCATCGACTTTCAGTCCCATACGATTGTTTTGAGACGTCATCAATCACAGAATTTTTTCTTTTGACGTAAGGTTTTTGATCTCTGCGTTTTTGGAACCAGAGTCGAGAGATTTCGAGCGTTTGAAGAGACCCGGGATTCAGTGGCGCTTATTTGTTCAGCAAGGTGCTTGAATACTGCGCCTTCGTGTACAATCTGATCATGATCACACGCCAGTGCACATCTGACCGCATCCTACAATGGCGATCACCTCGTCTTATGCCGTCTGATTATATGGACGTGCTAATATAGCGATACGATTATATGAAATATAAAACTGCAATTACACACACACACACACACACACACACACACACACGCACACACATGCACGCACGCACACACACACATACAGCGAATGCTTGTCAAAATGGCAAACTGCTTCTCTGCAAATACTACTGACTGATCTAAAACAAGATTAGTGGTGGAGAATCTTTGAATTGAGGCGATTAGTTGCAATGGTTCCAGTGGCGGCTCTAGGATTTGGCAAGTTGGGGGCCGTTGGGGCAACTTCTAATCATGGGGGGCCAACCATTTATTGTTTAATGTATGTAGCATTAAGTATAGGGTCCCAACTGGGGGGGGCACTGGAGGGCCAGGCACTCAATAGGGGCACGGGGCCCCCCGGTGGAGCCGCCACTGAATGGTTCGCTGTGACGACCTCCTGTTATTGCAATCTAAAAAGTCCACTGTGGTTGACTGCACCTCGAAGTTAACGAGACCATTTTTGATCGGCGTCCGTTATGGAATTTTTTAAATATAGAAATTTGACTCATAAGAAGAACGACGTCGTCGTTATGAAGATGATTTTCGTCAACTAAATCCGTTGCAGAGAAACTTATTGCATGCGTCTCTGTTGTCGGTTGCTTAGTTTCAAGCTAAAGGGCAACGGGCCTTTCTTGGTATCCAACTAAACAACGTACATTATCTGGTCTAAATTCTAAATCGCTGCAGCTCCATTGTTTTCACGTCCATAAGGTATCGGTGCTAGACCAAGCGCACGCAGTGCACTCTATTGGAAATTAATACTAGTAACCACCATAAAAGGGGAAAAGGCAGCTTCCGTTCGATGTAGAAATAGCCTCCCACTAATATTGGAGATATTCATTTCAATAATAACAGTACGTCTAGATTCTAGAACAAGGCGTTCAAGCGACGCTCGGTTTCAATTTCAACGAGAAGAATAATGGAATCCAAGACTCCGGGCGAATTGAAACGCTGTCACGTCTCTTTACATTCGTCATTCCTGTGTTGAATTAAGAAGCACTGTGTCAATGCATTTCAGTCGATGGCTTGAATGTTGGCTGACTTCCTGGATGAACAACACATTGACGACCTCTCTCTCTCTCTCTCTCTCTCTCTCTCTCTCTCTCTCTCTCTCAGTAGCGTCATTTCACACTTTTCTTTTTTCTTGGGGCGCGAGATAATTTTTTGCCAAATTTTTTGCAAATTTGTGCAAATTTTAGGCAATTTGTGCAAATTTTAGGCAATTTTTTTGCAAATTTTAGGCAATTTTTTGGCAAATTTTAGGCAATTTTTTTGCAATTTTATATATATTTTGGCAATTTTTGCGATATTTTGCACATTAATAAATTACAAATCATTTTTTTATTTCCTTGGGAGGCCACGGCCCCCCTGCCCCCAAATGACGCCCCTGCTCTCTCTCTCTCTCTCTCCTCTCTCTCTTCTTTCGCGATCTTCATTGAATTCACTGTTGGTGCATTTTCATCGCTGTCTTTGTGATTGTTTCTCGTCGTATACCTAGAGTCCTAGACTCTAATGTCTAAGATCAACAAAAAGTATAGAAACCGTTCGTATACAAATCAAGAACCACAGCTATATATAGACATCGGACTTCTGCTTCGGACGGACGGACGGACGGAAAGCAGTACTATTTTCATCCGAACTGGCGATCTTGCCATGGGGGTCCCATCATCGCTGTCTCGAGGAGGTTGACTGATTTTGTCGGATGGCAATCGCAGCGCAGTGCAAGCGGCGACCGACTGCGCTGCGCATGAGTCACCGGCAGCGACACGATTGATGGAATTGTTCCGACTTGAAAAGACACGAATAATAAAGGTAGAAATATGCAAATGAATGGCGCTCCGTCGTGTGTCGGTAGAATGTTATCTGTTGTGCGCATCGGTTTGATTCGATAGACAAATAAATCCGTCTGTGTACGATAAATCTCATCGGAGAGGCATGTCGGCGATTAATCTGCACCCGGCCCAACCAAAGAACCCGGCAAAGCAGACAGGCAGACAGACAGACAGACAGACAGACAGACAGAGACCGATTGCGGTTTCTTCCGAAAAGTCTTGTTTGTATTTGCATCTAAACCAGACGTCGGCATACAGCGTCGCCAGGTCGACTGAGACGGCAAGACCCGATTCGTCATGACACCGAAGAGGGTATAAGCCACATTATTAAAACAGCACAAACGACCTAATATATAATAGCCCTCGTGTTTCTAAATTGGTGAAATTCTTTGTCCCAAACTAGATTCGGGTAATTTCACAATCAACGAGTAGAACTAGGATCGTTAATCTGTTGCCAATAGCTACCTCTTCGCTTGTATTTGGTTTGTATTGAACTTGATTCTGGCAAATTCCAAATTCCCGATTAGCAACGGTAACAATGAAGCTGATATTATGTAAATTTAAGAATGACAAAGAAGCGAACATTAAATTGCCATCAATTGTATAAGCTTTCTTGATGTTATCAATATCTATATATATACATTCTTCTTCTTCTTCTTTCTTTCCTTCCGTCTTTCCCTATTGGGTTGGACGATGGGTCTGAATGAGTTCTGAATGAGTTCCTTCCACTTCTGTCTGTCTCTTGCTGCTCTGGTCTGATCCAATTGACCAGAGCAGCATATATATACAATTATACATACACACACATATATATATATATATACACACACACACATATATATATATATCATAGTTGCTTTTTGCCAACTCATTAGCGGCAATAGCTAGACACAAAACTTTTTCATTTATCTTTTTCCGTTGTTAATCTCATTCCATGCATCTATTATTGTCACTTGATATCTTTCGAAGTCTTCTTTGATCTCTCTCTCTCTCTCTCTCTCTCTCTCTCTCTCTTTCTTTCTTTCTCTATCTATATATCTCTCGTTGTTTTGGACAAACACAAAGAACTATGGAGCCTTAAAAAGAGTGGTAGAAAATAGAGAGAATTGCAAGAAAATGTCTGCCAATTCTCTAATAGAGGAAGACGTATAAAGAAGTTGTCAATAAAGCAACAAGAAGACATTAAATGAACTATATCGACTTTTTCACCAGATGTACTTGTAGCGCCAAATTATTTTAATAGCGTATGCTTTTACTGAATCAGTCAACCCTCCCCAAAAAAAAAAAAACAAACTTAGACTGGACGCCGGACACCCACCGCGGGTTCTCCGTTGAACTCCGTGACTGACAAACATCACAGCGTGGAACCAGATTTATTAACGCTGCCTGGAAGGGTTCTTGACGATTCTTCGTCACGACGAGACGCAGTTTCCGACCTTCTAACACCACAGTCCCTGGAACTGCCATCGTCTCTGCCTCACACGTCGCACGACGACCGGCCAATTAAAGTCTAACGATGATGTATTCGAGACGCTCTCGGAACACAAGACGGCGGCGTTTGCGAATCTTGCAGCTGCGAAGATCCACGCCGGCCAACATTCAAAGCAGTCGTACATCGAAGAAAGGGGCGTGCTTTATAGAGAGGGCTTCCTTCTCGGCTGTTGAATCGAATCAATTACCGTAGACTTTCGTTGCACCAGTCAGTCCAGGGTGAGGCGAAAATAAAGCGGACGAGGGTGACGTCGTCACACGATCTACGCGTACATCCCCATTTGTATCCAATTTCCAGCTGCTGCTATCTAAAGCTGCGAAGACAGATCTGTGAAGATCACAACAAAATCTGCATCGAGGCTCCAGTACATTCAGATCGGACACGCACGTTGGTTGGAATTCGTGGCTCGAATGGTGATTTTCACGAAAATGGCGTAAGCCTATTTAATTAAGAAATGGTCTTTTATGTGTCTTGGATAACATGCTTCCGAATTCTTGTGTAAGACTTGAAGACAACTGTGTGTTCGTTGGAATGATGCGTTTTCTTAATAATTACGTTAGATGCAATTGAGACAAAGAAATTGTTAATTAAACAGTTATAATGTAGATCTGTTGAGCCACATATGGGCATTCATTAGTCGTAAATTTGTTCATCCTATTGTCTGAGATTAAATTCTTTGAGATTCGCCCATGCATTCAGATCATATAGGCCTATGGACATGGGTTGGGTTCACCCATAGGTTGGGTTGTTGGATAGGATTGGTTTGGGCGGGTCAGAAATTTAGGTTGACATGTTTTTGTTGGGTTGGATTGGGTCAGAAAATATGTCATGGTGTAAGAGATTGTAGTGTATTATGGTGGGTTGGGCTGGGTAAAGTACCCTAACCCTATCGCCTTCGTAGGTTGGGTTTAATCTAAATCACGATGGGTTGGGTTTTTAACAATTGGACCCATGTTCATGTCTAATTCAGATGCACAGAATTCTTCATTATTGATTACAAATTTCCATTGATTTCCCTATTTAACCAAGGTTTTCAAATAGCATTGCACGTATCCTCCTATCCGTTTCCATCTTAAGGAATGTAGAAAAATTATTAATAAGAAGCGGCCATTAGTCCTGTATTTAGATTACAGTGCAAACACCCAGCTCTTCTCTGTTCCTTCGCTGACTAACATCATCTGTAAGGAGAAAACTTCAATCTCTTTCTGATTTCTCCTGGTCACAGCTACAATCACATCGCAATCAGCCTTTACGATCTTTCTGGCACCTCAGAACATATCCAAGATGATCTTTCAATTACAACATTTCCTTGCGCTGTGTAGGCTACTCATTTGTCTGTCAGCTCTCAATCAAACGACATTGTCGCGTCATGTAGCATAATAGCACGTGTTTCGTTCATTGTAAAAAAGTATCCGAATACATCCTAATGACACTGAGGTCAGTGTGCTTTTCTATAAGAGTCTTATTAGTAAAATTAAAAGGTTGGGCTAGTGATTTGGGCGCTGTAAAAATTCAGGAAGTAGAACTTGAAAGAGGAGTAGCAGTCATAGACTTTAATATCACAAGACATAGTCTAGAGCATCAGAAAGTGACGCCAGATCAGAGATGTCCATGGGTTGGGTTAACCCATGGGCTGGGTTGGGTTGGGTCAGATTTTTCTATATTAATGGTGGGATGGGTTGGGTAAGAAAATAAGTTATGGTATAAGAAATTGTAATGTATTACGGTTGGTTGGGTTGTAGGGTTGGTATATACCTGTCTTCAAAATACCGGATTTTACCGGTGTAGGTGAAAAACAATTCAAACGTAACAAGATGGACAAGGGAAGAAATTTGTATTATATAATTGGTTGGTCAAAGCGAATAAATTGTAAGTTGTAACTTGGAGATTGTACAAGTTCAAATTTCAAATCCGTTTACTCAAAATTTTACTCTCTTTGACAGGCCAATCTGGTCATCAGCGCTCAAAATAGCATACATCGTAAATAAAACAGAATTGTTACTGTCTCTTTAGATACATGTACACTGTACCGTTTACAGCAAATAAATAAAATAAACTGTTACATGACTTTGTATCTATTTACTGGACTCGGCTGCTTTTATTAATATCTTGTTTTTTAAATTGTATAAAATATGCTTAAAAAGAATTGCATCTCACTATTTCTCTTCCATGTAGCCAATAGATCAAGTGAGCCAATAGCACTTGAGCCAATACAGACCCTTGAAAGTATGCACTGCAACTGACAATACCAGTTTTACGGGAAGGTCTTAGGGTTAAAAAAAACTCAGCCAACGAGTTGGAACAGCCACGAGTTGGAAATTCTGCGTCACAAAAATCAAAACCTTCTTTTATATCGTCACGCCATTTGACCGGGTTGGAGAATTCATCCAAAACTTTTAAATCCAGATTCTCTACGACTTTAAAATTCACGACAGTAGTTCTTAAAAGATCGCAAATAGACCTACGGTAAATAAAACATGCAAATTAAATTCAAATTGAATGTAGGTGGGTACAGACTTGACGCCTCTGATCTGGTCCCAGTCAATAATTTGAAAGCTGAAAATTTAAAGCATCTTAGTCAGTGTAACCGCCCCAACTGATTTTAGAGCCCCGTGGTATTTTAAAAATTTCTATTATTCGTATTTCGCAATGACGCAAGGAAAGCGTATTTCGATCATTTTGCTCTTAAACTCCACTAACAATAGGAATCTCTAACTTAGAACCGCTGTAACCTAGCGGTTAAGCGATTTTGCCATACATATAAGATTTTTAAGACGCGTAACAAAGGTATGTTTCTGGCAAAATTTTAAAAAAGATAATTTTAAGAAAATTTCAAAATCTAGTTCTCTCCTTTTGTCTTATTTGGCAAAAATATGAATAACTATGTCCAATATATTTGCCATATTTTCATTCGAATTTAATCAGAGCTCTTGCTTTGCCATTTAGTCAAAACGCAGAAGATTCTTTTCAACTAACGTTTACCAGATGGCCTAATGCATTTTGTTTTTATATTAGTAGGGTTGCGGCACGTTACAAAATCGCTTAAGTGGGCTGGGAGTTTGGTAGCTTGCAGGAAAATACTGGACACATGCATGTCTGGTATTGCCTCATTTTTTACCGAACAAATAGACAAAATAACGGACAGTCCGGTTAAAAACCGGACATCTGGCAACCCTATTGGGCTGGGTTGGGTCAAGTAACCTTATTTACCGGCATGATTTGGGTTGGAGATTTGATGGGTTGGGTTGGATTGGGTTCTTTTAAAATAGATCCATGGACATCTCTGCGCCAGATTTCCACCCTTTTACATGGCGCGTTTTTCAATTAAATATGTACGCTGTAGATATCTAGATAATGGTAACCACGACCGGACATGGGTATAGGTTGGGTCCACCCGTGGGCTGGGTCAGAAATTTTCTTTTATTGGTGGGTTGGGTTGGTTTGTTGGGGTAAGAAAATGAGTCAAGTTTTCTTGGGTGATAATGTAATGAAAATTTTTTATCTTTTTTCATTTAATGGTCGTCAAGGTTGTTGCGCTATAATATTCAACGTCTTTCAATGGTTTCAACAAATTTTATGATTTCAACCGTTTCCGCCTTTTCGTGATTACTCTTTGTCTGAACTTTTACTTACGGATTTATTGTCTCGCTTCTTCACTAACTGCTGACGATCAATTACTGTATAAGAAATCGTCATGTATAGGTTGGGTCAAGCTTTAACCCAGTTGTCTTCGTGGGTTGGGCTGGGTTTGAATAGTGATGAGTTGGGTTTAGTTTTAAAAATGGGCCCATGTCCATATCTGACCACGACAACAGTGTGCCAAAATGGCGGATATTTGGCGTCAACTTCCGGCTGACTTTGCCATAGATAGACGGTACCTATTGTCAAATTAAAATCTATGGTAGAAGTAGATTTGACTAAGAGTCGTCGTCATGATGATGATGATGATGATGATGATGATGATGATGATGATGATGATGATGATGATGATGATGATGATGATGATGATGATGATGTAGAAGGAAATATTAAAGGAATTTATGTTTAATTGAAATGTATACCGAATAGACTGGTATGTGTATTAGTTTATTGCTATAAAGAAACCTTCACAACTTATATCATATAATTATTAGAGATGGTACAGACGAAGAGAGGTGTCACAGAAGAGTTGTCATCGGAAGAGAGGCTGCTGAAACAGGTGTTTTCTTTTCAATGTGACGAATTAATCGGTGGCGACTGCAGAAACGGAGGTGACAGGTATCAGCAGGTGATCGATGGATCGTGGGTTAGGAGATTAGAAGATGAATGGCCAGGTGCGTCATCATAATACCGACGGTGATCAATTGAAGACGAATTAGATAGATAACTAAGTGGTTATTTTGTAGAGAGTGAAAGGAAGAAATGGTGGCAATCAGAGGCGTAGGTCAGATGGTCATAGAGTGACATGGAAACAGTGGCGTAGCGAGGCGGAGGGGAGTGGAGGGGGAGCAAATGCCCCCGGGCGCCGATGACGAGGGCGCCAGAAAGACGCCAGTTATGAGATTGCTCGATGGCTTTATAATGGCAGAGACGAGGGGCATTAGAAATGGCATGGAGTTGGCAGAATAAGCTTATATCAGTCGAGTGATAAGCAGGAGTGCCGTGGAGTAGCGGTCGATTTGCTGCCACGCAACCGGGGCTAGCGGATTTCAATATTATTAGCGAAAATCAAAACGTACGGCATATTAAGTCCAGCTTCCGTCACATGTAGGCTTACTGTAGTTCCCCGATCTGCGCTCAGAGGTTTCTAAGCTCATTGCCTTTCAATTTAGGGCTTCACCGAATAGTCTATTCGTATTCGCTTCGGCGC
>CM030834.1:8126667-8141667 GCA_018105865.1 Metaphire vulgaris
TGTCATAATTCTATGGACAAGAGTAATAACTTATATTTTGTACCTAATAGGTCACGTAAACCTTGTAAGTTATCTATAATATTAAGATCCTTATCTGTATGTCTCTCTGTCTGTTACCTTCAAGCGTTCTGATTGGTTGACTATTGGTAGACGGTTTAGTCCTTACGTCGCGATGCGTTGGTGGGCGATGTTCGAAGACGACGTTGCTATTGGTAACAATTGTTCGTAGTTTAGCACGGTTTAGTCGAGTCATTGCAGCGTCAGAGGGGTGGGCATGCGACGACGTTGCTATTGGTAACAATTGTTCGTAGCTTGAGGAAGTTGCGCAATTTTAACGTACATTTTAACGTACACAAAAAATACGTGTACAGTGTCACAACTGGTCACAGTTGCGTGATTTTAACGTACATAGGCCTAATTATTACGTGGCGCAGAGCTTGGCTAGGTGGCGTGTGTACAGTCATTGAAATGTTGTTCAGCATGAATTCAATGATTGGGTATTAGGTATAGGTATTGGATTAGTATTATCCTGCACTGCGAGCGAAGCGAGCGCGAGAAGCGAGCATCTTTCTATGTTCCCATTAAAATTTCTTCAAACGAGAATCACATGCACTATTACACTGTAAGTATGACTTGGAAAGAATGAACGTAGAAAACCCTGGACAAAGTAAGCGTTCTGGCATACTTTTCCGGGACACCGGGGCGACCAATAAAAAAGGGAAAATTCCCGGGACAGCTGGTCATCTTGCCTTTCGCAGTTATTTGTGCTGCCCGTATAGGCAGGGCAAAAAGTCAAAAAGTCTCCTTGGGTAAAATATTCAAAATTTAACCAATTGCATACGCGCTCTGACTTCGGTACTTTATTCATACTAAATTTAATCTGGAAAAATAATGTTGGCGAAACTGTTGAAATGTGAAATCAGAGCAGAGGGGAGGGGAAATTCCCAGGGACCCGGCGATATATATATATATATATATATATATATATATATATATATATATATATATATATATATATATATATAGGGGCACAGGCAGGTCCGTAAAATTTTCAACACATGGAATACTATACATTTTCACGAAGAAAGACTTACGAACAAGAAAAAGGTCATCACATATTTTTAACACTTGAAAAGTCTGACAAGCAAAAAGCTCATCACCACCTAAACATTAACTTTCTATAGGGGACCGCGAATGCTCTGCCCATAGACCCGGAATTTATCTCGGCGGCCCTGAATCAGAGTCGCAGTTTCCAAGAACAACAACTAAAGCTGTGGTTGTTTAGATTTTGTAAAGTAAGTTTTAGAGGATAGTTTAAAATTTTCAAGACCAAGTACTTTTACATTATTTTTGTAGTCCACGCGCTCTCAACAGGATTATTTCTAGGATTGGAGGTGTTGGTGATGTTAGGGGAGAGTAAAAATATCTGGCTATCAATCTGCTATCTTCGCTTGCTTATGTCCTATATCCATTAAATTATATTTAACCTAACGTTCTAGAGACCGAGAACTGAATTGATGAAGTTTGTACCAGTGATTGAGGTGAAGGTCTAATGCGCACCTCAGAAGGAAGTCGACCGAACAAGTAAAACGAGCTATTGCGGAAAATAAACGCGCTATAAAAATAGACACGTGATTTTATGCTTACGTTGTTGAGGACTGCTTTAATGGATCCGCTGACCGATGGATATCCAGCAATAAAAGTCTTACAGGTAATCCTTTTAAAGATTGATATCCCTTTTGCTTATTTTGACGACCCCGTGTATTGCATTTCAATGCCTTCGCCAAAGTGTCTAATAATTTTGTTTCTTTTTATGGTATTCTCGGAATCGTATGAAACATTACTGCTAGCGTTACACATATTAGCAGGATGGTAAATTGTGCACGGGAACAGTTATTTTGAAATACTATTTAAACAAATCAGTATTAGCATATACTAGACCAGTGGCGTAGCCTGAGGCGTAGCTACCATATAGCAAGAATAAGCAAGGCATTAGGACCTAGAGCCCTAGAACAACTGGAGCCCCTTTTGCCCACCAATGTAAAAAAGAAAGTAAATAATAACAAAAGTAAATAATTAAAAACGCATTAAAATCAGTCTTAATCAGATAAATTTGGTAGGTATTAAATATGACAGCGCTACAAAAACAAAGCCGTTTTACAGTTTTCAGTTTTCGGAATCCGGTGACAGACGATGCGTTATTATTAAGTGTTAAAATTGTTTAAGCCTTAGTGCACTGTTCGTCATGTTGTGACTTTTTAAGTTGAAGGGGCCCATTAATAATTTTTGCATTAGGGCCTAAAAATCCTGGCTACGCCACTGCGCGTAGCCAGGATTTCCGGAAGGAGGTTTTGGTTTTGATTTTCGAAAAATCTTGACAAGCAAAAAGATGTCATCCTATGTATCTTTTCTTTGTCTTTCCTTCTCAAATTTTTCCTTTCAGATGCTGACAAGCAAAAAAGGTCGTCACGCCTATGGCGCTTAAAAAAGTTGTCAGCAGCCACACGTGGGATGAACCTCAAAACCGCGTCAGAAAATTAAAAATGCATGGAAACACAAAAAAAATTTTCGTCGGCGCCCAAGAGGGTTTTAACCACCAAACCCCCTTTTGGCTACGCCATAGTACTAGACAGTCTGAAAAAGTAAATTGTAGTCAGTTTCATCAATTTCTTCCCTATATACACACAGATGCGATTGTCTGGTGACGTGGTCGGCAGACTCGGCACTAACGCATGGTTCGTACAAAATCGGGCATCATGGACGACACCTGAAACTGTCAATTCTGCACCGGCGCTGCATGATTAATAGTGCTGTTACGGTTTCACCTCGAGCAGTCTCGGTCGGTTTCGGTTCGGTTCGGACCGAAAAACCGCGGTTTCGGTTCGGTTCGGTTTTTTAACCCTAGGTTAGGGTTAGGGTTAACCCTAACTCTAACCCTAGGGTTAGCGATAGGTTAACCCTAACCCTATGACCTCTTTTTGCTTTCAGGGATTTTGGAGAGGAAAAATGATACAATTATGACCTCTTTTTGCTTGTCAGGGTTTTTCGAGAGGAAAAAATACAAGAATGACCTTTTTGAGGACTTTAATAAGAAATAAAAAATAAAATGACGTTACGCGATTTTTGAAAATGGGGGGTCGGCTCGTTGTGACGTCATATTTTAGGGGTCCGACGTTGCGTGACGTAGGGGGGGGGGGTAAAAAAAGTGACAAATTCGCGTGACGTCATTTATGGACGACCCCTTTAATTAAGTCGCCTTCTCTTTTCAATTGATGCAATTGCCAAAATAGGCCTAATTTTAAACTCGGCATGATTTAAAGTGGCTTAGAAGGCATTACTGCACGTGTGAAAGCCACTAGGGGCACTAACAGCTAGGGCTTGAACCCGCTCCGTTAGCCTCAGGGATATTTCTAGGATTGTGGATTTGGGGTGGGGGTGTCTACCTCAATTTTGAAGGTGTCCGGAGCTAATTGGCATTCCACACTAAACTGGCACTGCGCGACATACTAATGCAGCCATTTTAAAATTGTTTTTACTGATTTCAATAATGACGTCAGACTCTGACTCATCATAGAAATATAGACATGCCAGAAGAACAACACTCGTTATTTTAGCGTTTAAAAGCTGTGCATTGGTTGAACTGCATTCAAAATGCATTAAATGCATTTAATGCATTGAAAAAGAGATCATAGGGTTAGTGTTAACCCCTAAGTTTTAGGGTTTTAACCTAGGTTATGGGTTAGTCGTTAACCCTAACCTAGGGTTAAAACAGAAGAAAACCGTCCAATTTGCATGGTCAAAACCGCGGTTTCGGTTCGGTTCGGTTCGGTTTTGACCGAAAAACCGCGGTTTCGGTTCGGTTCGGTTAACCGTAACAGCACTAATGATTAATTGACCACAGCGGTTATTGAAACAGAAGGAATGCCAGTTGCAGCTGCTGATGGCACTGCAAGTTGTCAGGCGCAACTTTGATGCAAACTGCGAGGGAAGAGAACAGAATATCAAACAGCTGCTGGGCGTCGAAATTCGTCTCCTTCTGGCCAGCGGAACAGCCGTGACTTTAACCCAACGGATTACATAATTCGATAACGCATGAATGGGACCATGGCCCGATAAAGTCTGGTCTTTATGGTCTTTGTGTCTTTATGGAACAAAGAAGAACATGAGGGCATTTAGTTGAGACATAAAAAATACTAACAAACAAATTTGAAATGCCAAGCGAAAGGGTTTTTTGCATTGAAACAGTCTGACGGAACCAGAAGATACAACATGAAACTGTTTAAGAAACGGGTTGGGAAATGCAAACAGCACTTTTCCAGTGCAAGAGCGGTGGACAGATGGAATGAACTGTGAATAATTTCAAAATAAACCTCAGTACTAGAGGATACTAGGTTTCGATGGGTACAACAGTGGTTCTCATACAGGACAGACCCTACTAAACCACTTTAAACTTTGTTATTATTTATTTGTTATTATCTATTTATGGTCTTTATGGAGCAAATCATCACCGGTAAAGTCATCGCCGTATATGACCGAAACGCTCTTAGGATTATATCAAGTTCAACGAACTAACGAACATCTGTTGCCTGTGAAATACAAGCCTCGATAACAGATTTTGGCGCAAAAGTATAACATCTTGAAGATTTTCGTATGAATAATTTTCTAAAGTTAATCGTTACCAGTCTATGTTCGTGGCCCTATTAAGTTAGACTCAGACTTCGCCTTGCTTTTAGTTTTCCCTTTGATATCGGCCGACTGTGGATGAGGAGTCGAAACCAAGCTCGACTGTGGATGAGGAGTCGAAACCAAGCTTTAGAACTTTTCCGAGTTTTTAAAGAAGAAAACTCGGAAAACACAGACGCGCAAAAGAATGGTCTGGTGAGAGAAATATTCGTAATGACATCTCTCTCAGTCTCCCTTTCCCCTTCTCTCTCTGTTGCATAACTGCAGAATCCAATCAATAGGACCAACAACCCTCATGTACCAACGATTTCGGGCTCAGCTGTTAACCTGGAGCACACGGGGTGATGCAGAAGCCTTCTATAATTGAACAGATGCTAATGAAGTGTCGGGTACGTGTCGCTGGGTCGGTTGAAGGCTAATGGCTGGGTCGACGATGGTCAGACAGACCATCTCCGGGTCTGCTTCTGTCCTGTCGTAGACCCTTTGCTGACAACGGCGATACTCGCCCAAAAAAAGACTTTTACGCAAATAACGGAAACATAAAATCAAATCCCATGCGAGCAAACACACACAAACACACACACACACACACACACACACGTACACACGTACACCGTTGCATCACTAGGTTTAGTTGACACATACATAACGACTGGCATATGTTTGCAGATCGCATGGCGAATGCTAGCTGATCGTTTTCTGAAGAAAGTCAATCTTTACAAATTGCTCTTATTTCGTCATCTGGCCTATTTGGCGTTGTGCGACCGGTTCTCGTCGGAACACCGAAGTTAAGCAACGTCGAGCGCGGTTAGTACTTGGATGGGTGACCATCCCAGGATCTAATCGTGGTGCCGGCGGCCAACCAAGCCGTTCATCGCTTAGGCGTCGATAAATTGGTAGCAGCGCTAAGCTGCGAAGGTAAAACGCAGGTCTAGAGAAAGTAATGGCAACCTACTCTAGATTAATGGAGTAAGCCACCTGCGTCGCTGCTTGCCTAGTACCGGAGATCAGCGCCGGAAACCCTACGCTCGTTCGAGTACGGGACTACCTTTACCTTACCTTATTTCGTCAAACGTGACTTCACGTCGTTCCGTAAGTAAAGTAAGTAAAGTAAAATCTCGTGGATTTCTATAGCGCCTTGGAAAGCAGCACAACAGTAGCTGCTTATTCTTAGGCGCTCAGCCTCTCTTAAAATAGCCATAGGAAAGGTGTGGGATCAGCCAGGCAATAGTCAATATCCGAAGGGCAGTGAGGCTAGCTTGTTACAGCTATGGCGGAAATGATTTAAGAAACAGGAAGGATTTAAGCTTAGACCTGAAGACTTGAGGAGATAGTGCAGGAATTATAGGAAACGTTCCGTGTACGCAATTCACTTGTCAACCCGTGAAGGTCATTCAATAGAACAGTCACTATTCAGCAGAAAACTACGACGATGACTCGATCGGTAGATTCACTTCTTTGAAGGTCGCGTCTCTTGAAATGACGTTTTGCGCTTTTCAATCAATCATCAGTTAATCGATGACGCAAAATTAATGATCTTCTTTAAAAAATTCGCATCTATTTTGTCATCAATGCATTCTTGGAAATCTGAACCACTAGCCCTTCTTCCGTCCAAGTATTTATTTTTAGATGCGTGAGGGGGATAGTTTCTGCCGATGAGAACCGTAGATTAAGACTGCGATTGACGCAATCATGTAGCGCAAGCGCCACTCAAATGGAATACAGCGTTTGCCTAAGTACAGCGGTCTAACGCATCAGAGACAATGCTTTTCAATATTCAGATTTAGTCCCAACTTAGTTATGTTTTAGTCCCGTTTGATACTACTGCTTATTGCTACATTCAATTAGGCTTTCACTAGATTCACAAGCGTTGTCAGCAATCAATAGTTGATAAGAAAGGAAATATATATATATATATATATATATATATATATATATATATATATATATATAGTGAGACAGTGTGTGTGTGTGAGAGAGAGAGAGAGAGAGAGAGAGAGAGATCCATCAAGTGACCATTGAACATCCTCTCCTCCGAGGAAGTCCCTTTCCTCTCCTTTTCTACCAATCAGTTTTTTTTTATTTCGCTACTATTGCATTCATCCATGCATTCATTTAATCCGAATCTGTATACTTTGTATTCGTAATAAGACCAGGTACCGTACTCCCAGAAGGTTGTCTGCTCATTACGGTTGGGAGTGGCGGTGAGGGTGAGGGTGTGAGGAGGAGCAGCGTCTCTCCTCTCTCAGCGGGAGAACGGCGCCATGTGCCGAATATTGAAAACCGAAGCCGCGAGAATAGAAATCATTCGGCTAATATTTGCGGCGCAGAGCCTCGGGCTTCGCAGGTCTCTTTGCCTTTCCATCGTTCGAATATCTCCAGACGTTTTGAATTTTTCTGTCCGTAAAATAAAGAAAGGCGATCTGCGAAGAACGAAAGAAAAATAATAATAATAATTCTCAAACTTCGCCGTTCACCTGCCGAGATTATAGGCCTATTCGCTGTGAACAAAAATACGATCATGCTGTTAGTTATGACGATCAAGATAGCAACTATGAAGAAGAAGAAGAAGAAGAAGAAGAAGAAGAAGAAGAAGAAAAAAAGAAGAGGAGGAGTAAAGGAGGAGGAGGAAGAGGAGGAGGAATCTCGAATCCGGGACTGTGGACGTTGTTGCATCCGATAAAGAGATGGATTGGCTCGATTATATTGATAAGCGATTTACGGATGCAATATCCGCAGAACATTCCACGAATGATTAGACGTTAGGTCATTCACCAGCCATATAAAATCTCAGTCCACTGGTTCAGAGATCAAATCAGGCTATGCAAGACTAATGGATCAGCGATACACAACCCCTTTAGACACTGATAGATTTCTCTGACACTTTCGCTTTTCAAGGGAAGTGAGACAATTAAACTTGCGCTAAACAAATGACAAATTGACAGCGCTATTTATAATGCAGGAAAGCGTCCATTCTAATTAAAAGAATAAAGAAGTACTAGCATAGACATCAAAATAACTAGAATTTAAAACTTCTAACTAAAGTCACGTGTTCTACTTTAAAATAGCTAGAATTGTGATAATTCTATAAATGATTAACCTAACAGTGAATCAGTGATATTAAAGGATTCTTTACTTCAACTGACAGAGAAGACAGCAGGGATTTTCCTACACCCAGGGGTTACATCCCTCGTTTTGTAGCAGGGATCCCTGCCCCTACACCCCTTCCCAAGGGAGGTGTTGGCTATCACAAAAACAAACTGATGTTAAAACTACTAATTTAGCATTCTAGAGGGAAACTTCACCTCTGGAAATTGAAACTTGAGCCACTATAACTGACTCCACAAAAATTAGAATGTACCGTATGAAAACGGAAGAGATGACAACGGAAATCACATTTCTGACTTGTATTTTCCTTTTTCCCGGGGGCTAAGCACCGAACCCCCGCCACCTCCTCCGCCCAATTATATTCCCTCTGGGTCCAAAGAGTCTAGATGAAACACTGGATATACTGTCACCCATGAAATTAAGGGATACCCCCCCCCATCGAACGCAAATCCCTGGAAAATAGCCTGCAAGACAAATGCTCTGATTTTGTTATTGTTGTTAATAAAACTTCATCCGTTCGACCATTCATCACGAAACTGTCTTATTTCAGTCGCAGCTTATCTTCTGCCCCCTTTCGGTCATTTTTCTACCCAGAGCTTCATTCCCGTTATTTTAAAAAAATATAATTATAAAAGACGCTTGATATATCAAATGTCAAATCTTGTGACATCCGAGCTGATGTAGGTTCGGCCGTTTGAGTGTTTGGGCCAACGGTGTGTGGGGCTAAGATGTTTGCTCCCCCCATGCTCGGCGGCCAATCGATGGACGACGTAGCCAAGACCAAAGCCGCCGACCACCCCCACCCCCCACTATTCTAGCCTAGTGATTTTTTACTAACACTGTCTACCAATCAAGGACAGACAAAACGAAGTCACCGCGTCATCCGTTCAATCGCCAGTGGAGTACGTATTTTAACAGATGATCAACACATAACGAGGCAACATGTGAAGTTAACGACTTCATCTTATATTGACGATAGTGAAATAAAATGACCAGTTCCTGGCGTTATAATCTTTCTTGATAGCTACATTGTAATTAAAGGTTGTGCGCAAAGGCGTAAACTTCTAGTATAGGCCTCGAGACTCGACTCCAACCTTTTAAGAGGCTATCATAGGGAAGGGGGAAGATGCGTGGGTTTGGCTCCCCATTTTTTGATCCAAGTTTACGCCAATGATGGTTGCTAGGATGCTAATAACTAGTAATAAGAGACTACTCCAGACACCCTTAATCTCAAGACCATTCGACTTTATTAAAATCGAAACTTCTGGCCGGATGAGTAGATACTAAACGCTGGACGTCAGCATGCAGACAGACAGCCGCGGTATAGTAGGAAACATTGAGACGGCGGCGATATTGCTTCTGTTTAATCCTCATGATGGCTTCTCGGACCAAATGACGAACGATTCGTGGAAAGTCGTATTTGGCATGCAGTCCGTGGACCGAAGATTGTGCAACATTGCAATAAACTAAAAAAAACGCCGGAAGTTCTTTACATGAGCTCTTTGCATGTAATAATACAGACAACTATACAATTATTACCTGACGGGGTTTTGATAGTATATAGATTGTTATTGTTATTGTTCACGACACTTTACATAGCGCCGTAACATAGCAATTAGGGTCAAAGTCAAGGGTTCTTTACAAGGTAGATAGATGTATAATATACTGTATGTAGGTATGCATGTATGTACGCACTGTATAATGTATATTTGTATGTATGCTTTTTGCAGGCATGTAACAAATAAATGTATGTATTTACATGTATGTATGAAAGTACGAATGCATATGCATATGTATGTTATCATGTTTGTTTGTAAGCATTGTATATGTAGATGAATGCATCTATTCTATATACGAATGTGTGCATGTATGTATGCATTGTATGCAGGCATACATGTACGTGCTAGGATAAATTGAACCTATTTGAATCTTGAATCGCCTACTATCTTCCGTATCTGTGTAGCTAAGTGGATGGATGCGCACACGGAAACAATGACTGTCTTTGATTAGCGACTGCAATAATTTCCTTTCTGACGATGCACTTGAGACACAAGCAAAGGCAAAACAAAAATCGAGTTGTCAACTGCAAGTTGTACTTACTGTAGCTAGAAATCGATGTATACTGTAGAATATCCGTGCTGTCTGCTCTAATAGTCGCCTCTTCGAGTATTCGATACCAGCTAAGCGTGTTCAGTCTGATGAAGATTAGGCCTAGTACTTCGATTATGTTTCCATTGAGCGATCGTTGGGGAAGACCTCATTTTATTCTGCATCTCCGTTGGATTCTCTTATTGACTCAAGACGCGCCAGCGTAATCCATAGTAATTACCTGGATGCGATCCATTGAGAACATGGACTAAGAACGGAATTCTAATTTCCCATAGAAGACAAAATGCCTATACAGTATAGATTATAGTCGTATTAAGATTCCAAGAAATTTCAGATCCGAGGAAGACAATTCATTCTTAACCAACAAAATCTGATTTAGAAGATTACAAAACGATATGAATCATCGTATTAAGCCGAAACAAAGAGGTTCTTATTGCTGATGTCCATTGCAATTTGCTCCCACAACAGTAGATGGATTCTTAACGATCAATGCATATAATATATTGCACTTTCTTTGTTCAAATCAATCTTTCTATTTAAACGACCGAATTAAAGGCAACACGCCATCACTATAGAGCAGATGTCCATAGTAATTGATGGGTTAGTTGAAAAATTCCAAAACGACCCAGCATGTATTAATTATTATGATCTTATACTAATAGGTTATCTAAACACCGTTTCCACGCTGTTCTTTCAAAACGGTTTTAATACATTACTTATGACTATTATAAACAAATAAATAATAAAGTAAATGACAGATTAGCGCTGGCGGTACAGTAGTTCAACAGTCAACATTGATTTAGATATGGTTAGTATTAGGCAGAGTTTTTTTAGGAAAAGAGGTTTGGGAACTCATCCTTTTCATTCATTAACAAAATAGGCGTGGGAACTCCGTTCCCGTGCGTGCCCACTGAAAAAGCCCTGGTATTAGGTTAAGTACAACTAGGCCTAAATCAGTTTGCTGTGGCTAGTGGTGATTATACTGTACATGCATTTGCAGTGATACTGCAATTTCCGAAGGTAGGGAGATATTGCTGTTAACGAAGCGCGTAAATATACTCCGCCATGCATAGACCAAACCGCACCACACGGGATGATCTCGATTAATATTAGGGCATGCTTTAACATGATCAGGAAATCGGTTGTCGGTTAATGAAAATATCAAGCAATTAATCCAGCCTGTATATACACTGGCGACGATGGTCTGAGGTCTCTATATGCATCACAGTTGACAGATTATTATATTTGACGGAAGATTGGGCTTTAGATCAAAAGCAATCTGAGCAAGTGGCGTCCATATATCTGCAATCATGGAACCTAACCATATCAGGGCAGCTGCGTCGGTGCGCGAACCATTTTCAGTAACGGGGCGCATAATTGATTAATTGTGTATCGAAGGGCAGATGTCTAACGCCGTAGCGTAACCGATGCTCTCCTCGTGTTTTTTCTCACGCCAAAAGCAACAAATGACAGGATGAGGCGAACGCCTTGAAGCCAAATAAGGGCATCGGAGTCTTTGTGTCCCGCAAGCCAGTGTTTTATACAGTCCTGTTAGGAGGGGAGATCCCCCCTCCCCCCAAAAAACCCTCAAAATTTCCCCTAAAATCCCAGCACTTACACAAATTTTGCATTGAACTGTGTCTTTTCCCCTCCAACCAAGTCGATTCCCCCAAAGGCCTCAATTCCCCCCAAAAGGCCTGGAGTCTGGATAAAACACTATCGTAAGCGACAATCTCTGACCCTATTGACAGCTTCTTTGAGCGACGTTGACAATGATTTCAGCTGGATTGAGAACCCCAGCGCGCATGATTCGAATTTAAGCCTAAAATTAGGCTAATTTTTGCGATTAAACTCGATGTGGAGAGAACTGCTTAATGCTACATACATAACAACATCTGTCAGTATTGGGTCCCAACAGGGGAGGCCACTGGGGGCAGGCATTCAATAGGGGGCACGGGCCCCCGGGGACCCCCTGTGGAGCTGCCACTGGCTGTTTCCCTCTGACTATATAGCCTGAAATATAGTAAGTTTAAAACTTGTATGTTCACATTTTCACATGAACGCTTTTCCCCAAATTAAATACCCTGATTGGGGACGACTTGAAAAAATTAATTCCCTCTGGAACGGGTTAAGAAATTGTATTGTATTCCAGTGGGTTGGGTTGGGTCAAGTCACCTTATCGCCTTCCAGAGTTGGGTTGGGTCTTAATCATTTTGGGTTTGGTTTTAAAATGGACCGCGTCATGTATGCTCCATGTGCAGATTAGCTAATTAAAAATATAAATCAGGGATTTGTAGATTTGTATATTCAGGAAATACAGACGAAAAAGCAGCGGATTAATCTGACAATGCAGCAGATATAAGAGCCGCATCGGTTTTAGCAGCAATCGTGTGTAGCTTAGAACTTTAGCTTTAGGTCTATTATAGTGTGGCAAGCAATGGTTACAATTATATATATATATATATATATATATATATATATATATATATATATATATATATATATATATATATATATATAGAGAGAGAGAGAGAGAGAGAGAGAGAGAGCAAGCAATGCTTATATATAATATATATATAATATATATATATTATATATATTCGCCAGGTGGAGCTAATATTAGTGGATTTAAGATAAAACAGGCAGTCCACACAGGCAGACAGTTGAGACACCCGCAAACGATCGATGAGCTGAAGGTCTATTAGAAATTGTGCAAATGGACAAATTGAGTGGTCGACATACATGTAGACCGCTATACTAATTCCAGTAAGCTAAGGGATGGACGGTAGCAGAAGCTAGATATAATCTGACGATGAGAGTGAAGTAAAAAAACTCCTGCATTTATATAGCGCCTTTCTAGAGTAGAACCGCAGTAGCTGCTTATTCCCTAGTCGCTTAATGTAAGGTGAAGACTTGTGTGGGCGAGAAGTAAGTAAATAAGTTAGGTGTTGTGGAACAATAATTATTTGGCGTCGGCAGCGAAGAGATTGTATCCATTGCAGATTTTGAGCTTTTGATTTTTGGTCTTGTTTGACGTAACTGACACGAAAAGATCAATCACTGATTTCGGAATAATTCTGAAAGTTAATTTTGAATCTCGGCGAATTGAAAAGACTGACCATGCCCCGAAATTCTAAAGAAGAAAATGACAATGGGGCGCTCAATATGACCCGCGCTACCCTCGTGACCCAAGTGACCCATTGGGCATGGCCGCATGGGTGACCAATTTAATCCATGACCCAATTGCTCCTAATTGATACCACGCTAGGCATCCCAACACTAGGCGAACTTTAAGCCGCATGAGAAGCAGGGGCGTAGCGACGGGGGGTATTTCGGTATAAATACCCCCCCCCAAAAAAAAAGTCTACCTTAAAGTTTTTATGTGATTTATATGTGGTTGTATGTGGTTATATGTAGTTTATATGGTTTATAGTGAAGGTTTATACCCCCAAACATTTATACCCTCCCAAATCATATTCCTGGCTACGCCTAAAGACTTAGACTAAATTGTCCTATGGACTAAATATAGGCTGACCAACCATTGAGTTAACTGCTTGAAAGTCTGTCGATATCTCAAACTGTTTTGGAGTTAATTTGTTGATATTACAAGATTGCATCAGAAACTTAAATTCTAATATACAGAAGAAGTCTACTGACTAAAGGATACTGCTCCTCTTTATATCTTTCACAGAAGTTGACCAGCCATCCCCATTATTCTATTCAGAGCAACATGCATCTATTCTAGACCACCTTCGTTAAATAAAAACGAGCGTGCAACGAACGCAGAGGGAAAGAATGCTGCGTGTCAACAAAATGTGCCGTGCTTTGGTGGTGGTTGCGACCAGCAGTTAGTTCCGTTTCAGTTCTAGAGAGTTCCCAGAATTTGTTATCTCACATCAGCATCTGTCAGACTAAACCGCGCTGAAAATAGACCTTTTGAACGCTAACAGGTCACACACACACACACACACACACACACACACACACACACACATACACACACAAGGGTGCGTTGCGATGATGACGTTGGTTCAGGGTTATTTCTAGGATTGAAGATTGTGAATTTGGGGGGTGTCGGGAAAATCTGTGGGGGTGTCGAAATTTCGAAGTCTCTACCGAATAAAGGCTGACAAGCAAAAACAGTTATCAAGTCTCAAAAAAGGTCATCCGAGGATAAAAGTTGGGGGTGTACTTCATTTGGGGGGTGTCCAGGGCTAATTACTATGCATTTTGTATGCATGCATACCATTGTCATATTACCAAATTTTAGGGGTGTCGACCTCAAATTGGGGGTTGGGGGTGTTAGAGGGGTGCAAAAATATCTCTGCGTTGGTTGCATCGGATAAGATGGAAATCATGTTTTGTCAAAGTAAACGTTTGGAAAGAACAGCGCCATCTTTCGATCGCAAACAAACATGCGATGTCACATAGCCTGCAGTATTAGGTCTAATTTCAGTAAAGAATTCAGAAATTGAAAGGGGGTAAAATCCAATGCCGGATCAAAATCTCTTTTGATGAGTGCAGGGGTGCGGGTGAGGATGGGGTGGGAGGACGGTTGGTCTCGACTGAACACACATCCGACAAGTGAACGCAAGAAGAAAGGACAAATCATCGATGCATGAAAGATTCCGACCATGCACATCGGAGGCAAATCGGGTGCCGTTCGTCTCTTCTTCCGTCCCCTAAAATGATCCGCTTCAAGCGTTCGAACACGCACTCGCTACACGAACGACGGACGCCGTAGGAGTCGACTAATGCGAGGAGGAGGAGGAGGCGGCGGCGGCGGCGGCGTGAGGGGGTGGGGCGCCTCTACCGACGACATTACACGGAGTCCCTTGGCAGGCGCCTTCGTCTGCCTCCGTCGTCTGCTTTCCTCCGGTTCCCTCTCCTACTCCGTGTCCCTTGGCGAAGGCCTCGATGAGAAGTATTCCGTCGCCGATGAGTTCTCCGGTCAGCGAGTAAGTCTCGATCTTCTCTCCGAGTTCGTACTCCTTGTTGAACTTGTTCTTCGACAGTCGCTCGGTCGTCTTCTCCTCGTGCTTCGCCTTCACGAGGATCTTGTTGTCCTTGATCACCTGCACGGTGATGTCCGCCGGCTTG